>JAGSMP010000673.1:0-118567 GCA_029286625.1 Parnassius orleans
TTCAGTAAATTTCTCATTCTCCCTTGAACCCACGCATTCTAATATTAACACTGCTGATTCATGGTTAGATTTGATAATCGTTTTGTCTACTGAACATGTTGTAAACCATGGGCAGTTTCCAACTTCGGCTTCTTACGGCATAATTTTTTATTCATTGCCTATAAGTCAAATCACCAAAGTTACCGCACCTGTTTTGCGTTTGTGTGGCTTTGCGACTCTGGATGTGAGTTGTTGAAACAGAAGGCCGCCTCAATTGATTGGTCAGATATTTTTATCTGATATAAATCACATGGTAGAGACACTGACTAGTTATATCCTTCAGTTATACGATGGAGTAGCCCTGATATGCAATGTTAAAGACAAGCGCCCCCAGCACCGTGGATGGTTGATGATATCCGTAAAACAATGGCAATACGTGATAGGGCTTTGTAGATTTAAAAACAATCGCTGTGATGCCAACTGGAATATATATAAGCTACCAAAAGAGATGCAATCAGATGGTTCCAACTGCAAAACGCCGACATATCCATAAGAACATTTTAATTCTTCGCCAGCTGGCACAAATTTCTCAATTCCCTGGTTAGTAATCAAAGAATTGCCCGATAACAATATATCTCAACGATCTAATAAGTCCTTCTCCTCGGCACCCTAGTCGACAACTCCACTAAACATAGAATTATTTCACTTATCTCATCTCTTCCCAAAATCGATGCAAACTGCTTTGCTTTTTCTTCAATAACTGATGAAAATGTTCGTAAAATTATTTTCTCCATTAAATCTAAAGCAGCTCGCTATAATGATGTGAGTAGTAATTTGATAATTTCTATACTTGATAACATTCTCCCAATCATTACCCACATCATCAATTTTTCTTTTTCTACTGGGGTTTTTCCATCTTTTTGGCGTAAAACATTTGTCCTTCCTTTTCCCAAGTTAAATAATCCCAGTTCTGGTAACCATTTTCGAACAATTTCTATACTTCTCTTTCTTTCAAAGATTTAGAATCAGCTGCACACAAACAGCTATCCAGCTACATTTATAAAAATAAGCTTCTTAGTCCCTTACAATCTGGTTTTCGTCCTGGACATAGTACAACCACAGCTCTCCATAATGTTCTCGATGACGTACGAGAGGGTATGGAGGAGTCAAAATTAGCAGTTTTCGTATTAATTGACTTCTCTAATGCTTTCTGTACAGTCGATCATGACATTCTTCTTGCTATCTGTAAATAATTGGGTTTCTCTTCGTCACTTTTGGATTGTTATCAACTTATCTTCGTAGTCGCCAGCAAATAGTTAAAGTCAATCAACAGTCTTTCTCTGATTGGTCTGATCTTACTACTGGCGTCCCACAAGGTGAATTCTTTCTCCTTTATTATTCTATTTTATAAATCTCATAACTGTAAATTTCAAATGCTCTACCATACTGTACATAGCTGTACGCTCAGATTGATCTAGCAGAGGTGAACTCTGTGATCGAAATTTTAAATCTAGATCTTCAGGCCATCTGTGACTGATGCAGAAGTAATGGAATTGCTGTCAATCCTGCTAAATGTCACATAATTCTTGGTAGCCCTCGTCGTCTAGCTAAATTAGATTTCAATTCACTGGAGCCTATTGTTTCATCATCATCATTACAGCTTCATAAGTCCACTGCTGAACATAAGCCTCCCCAAGGAATGCCAGCACGGTCCTGAGCCACCTGCATTCATCGACTTCCTGCATGTCTTACCAGGTCGTCACTCCATCTAGTGGGGACGCCCACACTTCATCCGCCGGACGAGGCCGCCACTCGAGAACCCTTTTCCCCATCGGTTGTCGGTTCTTCGAGCTATTTGTCCGGCCCATTGCAACTTCAGCTTACTAATCCGTTGGGCTATGTCGCTCAATCTGGTCAATTTTCAGCTGTCAACTACGTATATTTAACTTATTTTATTTTGTTATTTAGAGGCCAATTCTGGCTACAAATTTCTACAAAAGATCAGTAAATATATAACACAGATAATATAATAATTATTTTTGATTTCAGACATAATACTCATTTATAAAGGAAAATATTTCTGCTGCGTCGTTGTCAACTGTCAAAGCATAACGACTACATACAATTTTATCAATATGGAATAAATCCAGGAAGTAGTGTGATAATATGTCATTTATAGTGCTTTATTATTGGGCCGTAAATGATTATATTTCAGGGAAAGATGCGGGGTACAGCATTTTCAAGTCAATATGAAGCTATGTAATATAAAGGCTTTTGAGTGCTGTAGAGATCTGTTTAGATTTTTAATGAATATCTCCGCTCCGCTACATTCACAGCCGAATTTACTACAGTGTCAAAATTGTACTGACAGTAGGCTGTTTAAAGGTAAAGGGATTAAATATACATATTAAACGATGCCATAGTAAAGTATTTCGGCTTCACAGCCTGTAGAAATTCATAACTCTATTAGTAATTCCTCTAATGACACAAATTTTTCCTTTTTCGAGCAAATTTACAATTATCATCCCAATGTACCAGTGGTTAAAAGAATTCCTAGAGGTGCGAGGATACAGCTTGCTAAAGCATTGTCATGCACTATTTAAAATTGTTTCACTAATAGTGTAAATAGTTGGCAAAAATTATTACTATCGCGTATTCCCATTTTCATTTTGATAAAACAATAAATAAATCAATTATGTCTCAACTAAAAGAGACATCTTTTCAAAATTTAGATTACACAATTAATACTCACTTATCTCGACCACGTCCTAAATTTGATTTAAAAAATGTAGTTGAGTCAAAGTGGATGGCGACTTAAAAATGCATCCCGTATTTTATTCTCAGACGACATCCTGGCTCCTCGTAATGTCAAAACTCTTGAAAGCCTTCATCAGAAGCATTCTTTGGTCAATCCTTCTCAAGGTTTACCGCTGCCTCCCAAGACTTTTATGCAACCTTTACAAATTTCTGAAAATACACATTAGAAGCATTTATGTCATTTTCGAATGGCTCTGCTGGTGGCATTGACGGAATTACGCCTCAACATCTTAAAGATCTTGTAAGCGCTTCTGCCGGTGACGCCGGCGGTACTTCTAATGACATTACAAAATTATGTAACTTTATGCTTTGTGGTAATGTTAATCCAAATTTCATTGCATTCTTATATGGGGCAAGATTATGTGCCTTCAAAAAGGATAACGGTATCCGTGCTATTGCCGTTGGTTCCATTTCGACGATTAACTTCAAAATTAGCTTGCAGGCACATAATCACAGAGACATGGCAAACGCTCTGTCCCGCGAAAATGTTCCATTGGAAGTTAACCAACAAAAACAGTGGGATATTCCGTTGGTACAGAGCGTGCAGAAAGATTGTTTCATAATTTCCATAGTGACCAAGATAAGGCACGCTTTCTAGCTGTTTCGACTAAGGAATCTAGTCACTGGTTACACGCTTTGCCATCAAGTAATCTCGGCACATTACTTGATGGGGAAAGCTGCGCATCGCCGTAGGAATCCGACTAGGAGTGGCGATTTGTCAACCCCATCAGTGCCCCTGTAGTAGCAGCGTCGACAAGTTTGGGCTCCACGGACTTTCATGTAAGAAAAGTGCTGGTAGGGTTTCACGGCACGGTTCTTTGAACGATGTCGTGCGAAGGGCTCTTGTCTCTATAAATGTTCCCTCGTTTTAGAGCCTTGTGTAATATTTAGAGACGATGGCAAGATACCCAACGGTATGACATTAGTCTCTTGGGAGAGAGGTAAAGCCCTAGTGTGGGATGCTACTTCCGTAGACACTTTGGCAGCCTCTCATCTCAGGGTACCTCGTTTAGAGTCGGGGCGGCATCAGAGGCAGCTGAAGTGAGTAAGTGGCGCAAATATGAGTTTCTAAGAGATGACTACATATTTGTGCCATTTGCTGGAAACGGTCCGTGGGGTCCGCGTGCGGTGAAGTTCCTAAAGAACTCCATCCGCGACTGGTCGTTGCTGCTGGTGATAAGAGGGCTGGTTTTCTCGCTCAAAGGCTAATAGGGGTATAGCTATTCAGCGGGAAACGCAGCCAGCGTTCTTAACGATACCGCGGGGAGTAGGACTGTATGATAATTAAGTTACTAGTTTTAGTTTTTTTTAATTATAGTTTTAATATTGTATATATTAAAATATTATTACGTTATGTAAATAAATTCATACTCATATAATATGTTATAAAATTAAATACTGTATAATATGTACATTTAGAAACATGCGGTAGCGATTACCACATCTGGGGATTATTATCAAGTAACACTGACTGAGTTTTACTTATCAAATTTGATTATCGCATATATCAATTATACACATATTTATTTTATTCGTTACATTTTGTTTTGAAAACACGCATTCTTAACAGCCTTGATAAGCTTGATTTTGGGGTAGTGGATACCGGCACTCATATGGACGATTTAAATTAAATACCTTAAAATCAATAATTATGTTTGTAATTATAAAGAAAATAAACATAAAGGATTCAAAACCACATATATGTCAAAATAACATTAGCGTATAGTTATTTTATTGATAAAACATGCAGTAGAGGCCATACGGAAAGTTATCTATTATAATAAATTTTCTCACTTTCATATAAAAATAACAATAATCTGAAAAGCCTGAATTGAAATGAAAACCACTTAATGAAACGGTCTGGAAGCGCTGCTTTATTCAAAGCGAACTATACAAACTAGCGTCTAAATGCCGAGTCAGTATATTGTCATGTATATATTTTTTCATTAGAAAAGAAAAAAATTATACTTATTTCTTATAATAAACACCAACATGTTACAAAATATGTTATAGACTGAACAACATTTAACTATAGAACTAAAAAACTAAACTCTAACATTAAGAGACGTTTGGTGCTGCATTCGCCAATCCACCACCCAAGCGCGACGATAAAGGAAAATCCTTCCTACAACGAAAGAGTCCATGTCCAGCAAAGGACTTTTAGAAGCTCACGAAGGAAAAGAAGAAGCGAGGAGGTCATACCGCCATCTCTATAGAGGGCCATGAGGTGCTTTTTTACATTTTCCTAGGTCACCTCTTACGGAACCTTCAAAACATCATGAGGTGGTCTTTTTTATAATAAGGTGACAAACGAACATACAGTCCAGATGGTAAGTGGATACTGTGGCCCATAGACATTTTCACATTTTATCCTCGATTAAGAATCAATATGCAAATGCGTTTTCACCACTAAGGAATATGAAAGATATAAAAAATGAAGTAATATGAAATAGGTACCTCGAATCCAGTAAAGGTATCTGTTCTCTACAATCACCATACAGAAACACATCAGCAGTAAGCACTTTTACATAATACTATTTAAATTTAATTATTATAACAATTTATCACATACTATCAGACACAAAGTGAACATTGCACCCTCGTAGCTATTAAGCTCCCCAATTGAACAAGGTTCACCGTTTTTCCTTCCACGGTTCGCGACGTCGCTAACGTGCTAACATGGCTGTAGGATCTTAAATGTTATAAGTTGACAAGTCAAATTACAGCGCTATTGGTTCCTACCTTTTTATGTCCACTGTTAAACATACGGGCCTTGTGTTGGTTTAAGACCCCCATTTTGTCCTGTGAGTGACGTGGGACACGAATCTGGGATGTGCCAGAAAATTGTTTGGCTTCCGATAGATGGCAGTATAATCTCGTTAACGCCAGGTGTCAAACACTGTCGAGAATAAAGAGTGCAGCGTCAAAAGTACCGCGCCTGTGAAGCTGCTCCCCGGCACCGCCCGTAATAAATAAAATGGATCATAACAAACAACAAATCGTTTCTAAAATTATAGGAATAAGACAGAAACTAAATAAGGTTTTCGCAAGGAATAAACTTGAAGTAGTCAAGTTACACCAATGTAAGACTATAAAATAAAATACGTCATTGGTCAGAATAAAAGTACGTCAATGTTATCAAATGAAGATTCTTACTCAGCGTCAGAAATGGACATCCGTTTTGTCGCCTACAATAAAATAAAATAAAGCTGGAATGAAAATGATTGCAGTGTTAGGCACTTTAGAGAGGAAGTTCATATAATGAAACTAAAAAAAAATATAATTAAAAATAAAATTCGTAAAATTGGTCTTATTAAATGCGAGGAAGTTCATTTTAGAACATGTATAAGAAAAAATAAGAGAGATACACGAGCTAACAGTCTTCCTGATGGTAGGCGGCTTATGCAGACTATGAAAACGTGTAGTAATTTTTGGTATACTGCGAGGTGTGCTCCTTCACCGGTCAATCTGACAATCGTGCTACAACCATACTCGTAATATAGCTGTAGCATGGCTTTACCACATATTAAAACGATAGCACAATTCACCTGATGGTATCAAAGTGGACTCTGTGGTCCATGGATTCTTACATTTCCTCGATTAAAAATCAAAATTTACATGCGTTGCCACCGCTGAGGACGCAAGTAGAATCCTTCGTATACTGGTAATGAAAATGTCTCCGGTTTTAATTACTTACTACTGGAAGGACAGCAAAGTTATGCTGCTATTTCTGCGCGAGCGTATTTCTTGCCCGGTCAAACCAACCCATTTGTGCTCTGTCTCCTGTTATCTTATTTTATTAAAAATCTTTTTTCTCTATAAGTATATGTACCATATCTTGTTCCTGTTTCAAATAAATTATGAGTAGTTACAGGGGAATTATGAGTAGTGCGGGATCAATGTGATGTGTATATATGCAGAAATAAACTTTACTATATATAAACTTTAATATATACTTAAAACCAATCTATTTTACATAAACTGTTATGAAATTTCTTCACCAGAGTTACTGGTGGTAGAATTCCTTTTCTACCTAGTCCGTGAAGTCCGTATTTAGTATAGAAAGCCGATATAACTAAATACATTCCATCTTAGTCCTCAGAGGCGACAACACTTCCTCACTAGTCATTTTGTTTGAAGTTGATTCCATTTGTCTATAGATTGCAGTAGCCGAAAAATCAAAAAATAAAAACAATGGACTATTGGCTCTATAACCCTCTAAGAAAGAAGAGTACAAAAACTGACCTTTTATAATTTATACTTATACATATTGGTGAAACTCCAGCTTAATTTTTGTGATTTGGATAAACATAAGAAATAAACATAAGAACTATATTATAATCTGATGCCGTGAGGCGAAACCAGTCAGTTTTTATAGTTAGTAAATAAATAATGTTCAATAAATAATGTGAAACAAATACAAGTGTTCCAAATCACAAAAAAAAAACCTTTTAACTTTAAAAGTAATTGTTATAAATTATATAACAAATAATACATTTAGATTTCTTATTGCATGTGATCCAACCGACTTACTGTGATTAAGCTCAGAGATTTACGTGAAACAAAAAAATGGGAATATTATGGCAGGTACAAATTATAGTGTGAGAAATGCTTGATTTAGCCAGATTTACGACTGTGTAAAATTTAAAAGGAAATTAAACATGGCAACTAACTAAAAGTTGAATTCATAAGTAATAAAATACAAAAAGAATAAAATAATTAGTAACTACTTAAAGAATAAAATAATATGCACATAATGCTTCCGAAGTTATTGCTAAAACATAGTGTATAGAAGAAAATAAGCTCCTACTTCAGAAACTACTATATGGAAATTATTTATATAGCTGGAAGTAACCGATAGCATGTCGTCTTAATGCATTTTAAATTACAACCCATATTTTCCACCCTTAGGCGTGAAATTTTTTCTCAAAATGTATTTTATGGGATAACCCTTAAATTAAAAATTAACTAATAAAAACGAATCAATAAATTCGATTCTCAAGTTGCGAAGATATCGCTTAACAAACATACAAAAAAAATTGTTGAATTTAGAACCGTCTCCTTTTTTAAAGTGAGATGAAGCTGCCGTAGTGCCTTTTTTTCTGTAACAAAATAAGCAAATGTAATTACATTTTTGTCCGTACGTCTGTCACGAGCTATACATAATAAAGACGTTAGAAAATTCCTATCCTCCAAACTTATGACTAAAAATATTTTGTAAATGACAATGTCCCTGGGTTTCTAGCTGGTTCTACCTAGGACGGAGAATTTTTCCGAACCAGTGGTAAACGTAAAAAAATGGTTTTCATTAAGAATAACTAGTAATCTATATTGATAAAAATATTTCAAATGAAACAAATTATACGCATTCTATCGCGTTTGATTTAACTTTTTAATTCCCGCCGTTTCGGGTGCTTAACAGCACCCATGGTCACAGGGGATTAGTGTTCGCGTAAATATAAGAAATCAAAAATATTTTATTTTATTTTATTCTATTCTAATTAGTTCTATTCTATTACATTCAATTCAATTCCTTTTCATCTTATTCCATTCCCTTCCATTCCGTTCCGTTCCATTCCATTCCATTCCATTCTATTTTATTCGATGCTATTGCCTATGGGCCTGGTTCATATTATAATAATATCATCGACAGCCAGTCAATTTCAATGTTGAACATAGGCATTCCCGTTATAACAAGGACTTGCCTTAATCGTCACGCTTACTGGCTGATTCACGATCGCAGTACCATAAGTGAGCACCTTTGACGCCGCAGTCTGCCATCGGTCTGTGTATTTTATATCTGGAGTGAATGAGATGGTTATACCACAATCGCTTACGTGGTATAAGTCGCGGCACGAAAGTCTAGCGCTGAACGAAACGTGGAGGGGACGCGCACGAATTGAATTGCACGAACGTTACAACACACGGCAGCTATATATACATATCATACTACTGTATATATTAAAGGGTTTCGTAATAATTGTGTTACTAGTAATTTGAACAGCCTGTGAAGTTTCAACCTTAATAAGCAATTGTGTTTGTTAACGGAAGATTAATTAATCAAACCTCGCCCTCTATTCACGTCTTATAGTTTTAGGTGCGATATCCTTACAGGCAATTTCTTGCCGGTGGCTTGTATCAAGGAAAATTGAATGGTTTACCCTAATTTAGTAAAGTGAGTTGCGAGATAACACGGCGATACCGTTGGTTCAACTATTTCGACCGTCTTATCTGAATTTTCATGTTTAATACAAATTTGCTCTAACGTAATATATGAGACTAATAGTATTGTATTTATTGCGATGAGTCTTTTAAACTGGTAATGTATCCAACATTAATAATAATTGTAAAATACAAACCATATTAAACGAAAAAATGGTATGCAATAGTTTAAAAACAATTGATTGGTCTGATGTCATGGAAACGAATTGTCCTAACTTATTGTATGAAAAATTACACAGGGTTTTTATAGATATATATGATAAGTGTAAGTTACAGAAAACACCAAAGAAAAAAAGAATTACGCAACCATGGTTTAATAACGAACTATGTAAAAAGATAGAACATAGGGACTTACTGTTCAGGGTTTGGAAATCATTCCCTTAGAATATGAATAAAAGACTTATGTATACGAGATATAGAAATAAGGTTAATAAATTAATAGATAAAGCTAAGAATAAATACAGGCAGATTGAGATACAAAAAATAAAAATGATTTTAGAAAATATGGTGTAACATAAATAAATGGATAGGCAAGCCTAAAACGGGTTTAGATGACGTTATTTTAAAATCTTTAGGTGAAACTAGCAGTGTGTATAATATTTGCAATAAGTTCTCTGAAACGTTCACAGGAGAAGTACAGAAAATAAAACATAACTGTGATAATATTTTTTTAGATAGAATTTCATATGTAAAACCAAGTGATAAGTCTTTTTACTTTAAGAAGGTAGGAGCGTATACGATAGAAAAATATATAAATAATTTAGATTTTAATAAAGCACCGGGATTAGACAAAATTAGAGTACAAGATATAAAGCAGGTAAAGAAAGAAATAAGCCCAGTATTAGCTAAATTTATAAATATGAGTGTGGGTGGGGGAGTTTACCCGGATATATTAAAAAAAGCAATAATACGACCAATATATAAACAGGGGAGCCACATGGACTATAGTAACTATAGACCAATTGCTATATTATCGGTAATAAATAAAATAGTAGAAAAAGTAATAGTGAATCAGATAAGTTGTTACTTAGAGCAATATAACATAATATCAGATGCGCAGCACGGGTTCCGTCGCGGACGCAGCACGGACACTGCGCTTGCGCAATTTACTGACTATATCAACAACAATCTCAATGAGGGTAAGTTTGTCGCTGCTCTTTTTATTGATTATAAAAAGGCATTCGACACCCTGGAACACGAGGTACTACTGCGTGCGATGGATGAATGTGGTATCAGAGGTCCCATCAACCGATGGTTTAAATGCTATTTGCAAAATAGATCCTTATGTACATTGATAGACGGAGTAACAGGGGACGATATAAGCGTGAGTCTTGGAGTACCAACCGGATCGGTTTTCGGTCCAGTTGGGTACATTATGCATGTTAATAGTGTCATTAATGTGATAAAATATTGTAAAACGGTTATGTATGCAGACGACATGTGCCTAATGTACTCAACCAATAACACGAGTGATGCACAAAAATACATACAGGAGGACTTAGAAAATATAATTAAATGGGCACATGATAACGGTATAATTATAAATTTATCCAAAACAAAGGCTATGTATATAAGTTCACCCCACAGTAACGTCTTTAAGCAAGGTAAAATAAACATAAATATAATTGGTCATATATACGAGTGTCTACACCTCAATAAAGCTGGCTGTCAGTGCACAAATATAGATGTAGTAGATAAATACCGATACTTAGGCCTAACAGTAGATAGTAATATGAACTGGAAACTGCGTCAATGGTGTGTAATAAATTGCAATCAATACTGGGTAGATTCTTTCACCTAAGCAATTTCATGAATCGAAAAGTCTTGTATGTACTATATTATGCACTGGCTGACTCGGTAATCAATTATGGATTGAGCAGTTATGGGCTAACATTCAAAACACAGTTAGATCGTATAAAACATTTACAGATTAGACTACTTAAGTATTTAGTAAGTAAAAAAGTAAAATTACAGTGTAAAACAAATTATGACAAATTATTTAATATATGTAAATTACTTCCAGTGCATGAAAAGGTACATTACCTAATTGCTTTAGAATAATACAAAATAAATAAATTTAAACAAACTATAACGCATTAATATCGTACCAGGCAAGTTGAGAAGGGTGAAGGAATGTGATACCACATCTAAGAAACTATTATGGTAAGAGAACTAGGCAATATTTAACTCCGCGAATATTTAATAGAATAGATTTTATAAGAGATACGGCCAAAGACATAAGCACTGTAGCATTAAAGAAAAGACTGAAAAAATACATTCCTATGAAAAGTATAATGTACTACCTATAATAAGTATTAATTAAAGATAGAGATATTTATTGTAATAAATATACCTAAGATAAGTATGTATGTAACAAAAAATACATATTAATGTATAACAAAAGAGCGCCATTATCGCCAACAAACTGTTGCACAGTTTGGCGATGTTTATTATATTTTTAATGCGTGTATTTTATACGAATAAAGGTATTAAAAAAAAATCAAGATTAAGCTTTCAAGCTAGCATAAGTAAAATGTAATAAGTAGAGCGTTGTAAGAATATCCACTACCCAATATCGTGTCATGGATGTTGTAAGAGATTACAGAGGTAAATAAACCAGAAGATATGCAGTCGATTTGCATCGAGTTGAGCGAGGAAGAAAACTTCGTCTAAATCGCACAGTGGTGGACCGCCAATCATCCAGATGGTATGGATGGTATCGCGAGTTTTGTCGTGATGTGCGATGGTGTAATTGAGCGGCATGAATTAGTCCAAACAATTCCTCAGAGCACGTGATAAAATACGCAAAGAGATGCAACATCTCTTCGCAGTTCCAGTGAGTCAAGCCGATCGGAAAGAACTCGGTCGCCGACGATTCGAGATGCTCTGCGCTGGATGCGGTCAAGTGGAAGGAGCTGGCACTGGGGAGCCGATTCCCAGAGATGGGACAGTATTCCATGTGGAGCTGCGCCGCCTTGAAAAGTTGCAAGCGGTGTGCCGGCATGAAATACTGTCCGCTCTGCTGAGCACGCCAAGCTTTTAGAAGCCAATATGGCCTTCTCTTCAAGTGACCACAAAACTGCATCATCACTCAATATGTCGACACCGAGGATTCCGATATTGGCTGAGGCAACAAGAGTGTGCCTTGAAACTGAGGAGATACGACAAAGGGTTCTTTTGAGGTAAACGCGCAAACTTGTGTCTTCTGGGATTGAACTGGACTAGATTTAGTCGCCCCTAATCCGAGACTTTGTTCAACAAAGCTTTTAACGGTAGCAAAGATTTTATCTTATTTCTTGAAGGTGACAAATCTTCTGTTTTATTCTTAGGGTAAAAGACCTTAGCCAGACAATCTTCTGTATAAAATTAAAATTGTTTGTTCGTATTTTATGCGCTGCTACCGTTCATCAGATTGCGGTAAAATTTTGTCAACATATTGCTTGAACTTCAGAATATTATAGGCATGGTGCAATGCTTACACTAGGTGGCGAGCGTATCGTACCGACAAATTTATTTGAAAGTTGTATAGGTATCATTCAACTTCAATGAATGCCCCAGTAAACAATATAACTTTTCAAAAAACGATACTACCACAATTATTTCTTCTGTGGCAGCAATGCGCCGGGTACCGGCTAGTATTTTACAAAAAGGAAGAGGAATTTGTATTAAAGTTATGAAAAAATTGGTAAAATACGGCTCACATAGCCTTAGTTCTGGACGCCTTTCATGAATTTTATTTCTTCGACCAGTTTCAAGACAACGCAAGAGAAAAAAAAATATTCGTAATTTATATGCTATGCATATCTTTAGTGCACAGTAACAATTTTGTCGAAAGATTTGTTTTGAAAATATGCCAGCGGATAAAATAAAGAAAAAACAAAGCTGAATGTACGGCCAATTGACTTTACATTTGCCATTACTAAAACAAATGCAGGGCAATGCATAGAGATAGACTAATTTACTAGGTTATTGTGCCTCTTCTCTGTATAGGAATCCGTCTGGGTTGTGTGCCATTACTATGCCTCACTGGTCTGGTGACCGATGTAGGGATTCCCTGGGATCCGATCTTCCTCCGAGGTCGTAAGCACGATTGCTGATCGTATGATACGATCCTGAGTCGGGCCTAAAGTCAGTAAAAGGGTTTTTATGTTAAGAAATTTTCACTAGCAGCCCGGAGTCAGGAAGTTGGCTTTTTTCATCCTCCTGCCTCAGAAAACACGTAAAACCTTTGATCCTGCACCTGATCTCTCCCTAGTGTTGTCGGTTTGCTGTCCCATCGGACTATGAGAGTGAGGGAATAGAGAGTGCACTTGTGCTTGCGCATACAGTCGGGCACTATAATCCTGTCCTGCGCAGATGGCTAGACTCCGTTGAGATTGGCCACCGTGACCGAAATTCGATCTGGAGGATATTATTATTACCTGATAACAACCCAAAATAATAATAAACTGAGATTGCCAACCTGCTTGCCAAGCGTGACAGCTATGGCAAATATCTTCATTAAACAATCGTTGGGTAGGCCTTTGTTCGGCAGTGGTCTTTAATAGGTTGCAAATATTTAAAAATTTGCATTTTTAAATATTTTACTTTCATGAAAACTACACTCTTAGTAAAATTTCGGTTACTGACATAATAACAACGAGATGATTCTAAAAGAGTTCAGTTTTGCCGAATTCGGAACACAAAAATGAACATAACTTTTCCGGCTGTACGATTTTTAAAAGTTTCAGTTAAGTTTTAAACTGGAACTTGGCTTTTGTGAAAAATACCCGTCGGCTCCGTTTATTCATTGTTAAATTCGTGATAAATCTGTATTAAAGCTTACGGGTTTTATTGATTGATCGACAGAATAGTGTTTAGAAGCCCGATGATACAGTTTTTATTAAACGGTAGCGGTAGTAACGATGGCAATTTCATCAGGTGAGCCGCATGCTACTTCTTCAATACAACACATTACAATATCCTTTGTACACAAAAAACAAATAACATAACAAGGAACGAACAGAGAGAAACAAAGGCTCTTTTATACAGCATTTCTTCCAGACAACCTAAAAAAAATAAAGAGTTTTTTTCTTTAAAAGAAAAAAACTTTCTTTGATTCTTGGGTATAATAAAAATAGAATAAAATAAGCTATAAATAAAGCGAATTTCAGCCGACTCGGTCGAATACGATGCTGCCCATCTCCTGGTTTGTTTCATCTGTCGCCATTTATGACAACCACGGGACGATATGGGGAAGTAGATATTCTTACACCACTACACGGTCGAAATAAATAAATATCGAATTAATTCGAAATAAGTAAATATGTAATTAACTTTATCCGGCTGCCAACCCGCCTGTCAAGCGTGGCAACTATGCCAAATATCTTCCCTATGATCAGGCACTCTGTGAGATATGTTCAGCAGTGAACTTTGATAGATCACAGTATCCAATCACCGTTAGATGGACTGTGTGCCCGTTTCTCACCCTTAAAAAGGTATAACTTGATTTTAATATTATATTAATAGAGATAGTTGTAATTAATTATTTGCCTAAATTTCAATTCATACCACAAGTAATGCAAGTATAACCCTAATACATTTCCAAAACACAGACCGTGCCGTGTCTATCAAATTATGCTATACATCAATCAACTCCTGTGAGTGTTCTAGAATGTCTAGCGGTTTTCGTAGCTAGAAATTGATTAATTATAAATTTCACGAGGGTTCTTATTAATAATGTTACAAACTATTATTAATACTAGCTCCTGCCCACGACTCCGAAATGAACATTTACTTGTCGCGATAATTTTTATTTTCTCGTGTTTAAATGTAACCCAAAATACATAGGTTATTCAAAGTAAACACAAGTAAATTTATTTTAATTTAATTTAGATTTAATGTAATTTAATTTAGCTTTAATGTAATAAAATTTTATTGTTTGAATTAACTGTATGAATAATTTAAACAAAGCCTTAATCTAAATATAGTCTAAAATAGTAGGTACCTTAATCTCAGGTGTATGTGCTAATATAAATAAAATATGGATCTATTATATCTTCTGGTATTACCGGTTAAATTTAAAAATTAAAGTTACAGCCTATATACTACTCACTGCTCCCACTACTGCCTCCTCTCATTTCTGAGAGGGTTTCGAATGAAAATATCCGTTACGCTGTCCCAATACGTGTGTGAATTTCACATGTCTTCGAAATATTTTTCTTATTTCTTAGACATGCAGGTTTCCTCAGGATGTTTTCTTTCACCGTCGAGCACGTGGTAAATCAAAACTTAAACTTGAAATTAACAATTTCATTGGTGCTGGCGGATCAAATCCGGGTTGTTCGTAGCCCTGAGCTACAATGGCTTACCCGTACCATGAATAAATTGAATACATCTAAGTTTAACCA
This sequence comes from Parnassius orleans, assembly GCA_029286625.1. Classification (NCBI taxonomy): domain Eukaryota; kingdom Metazoa; phylum Arthropoda; class Insecta; order Lepidoptera; family Papilionidae; genus Parnassius; species Parnassius orleans. The sequence continues at coordinate 15,408 of JAGSMP010000673.1, forward strand.
ACCGCAAACGGCCGCACCTAGTTTTAGTTGGCTAAAATTAAATTAAGTTATTCACTGTCCAATTGACTGAATTTCAGGTACAAGATCAGGATTTAGTCGTAACACGCTTTACAATTATTGAATTATGTTGCATGGGTTTACTATAAAATTTTGTCTGAAAATGTGTATTAGTTAAAATTTCAGATACAAATTAATTAATTAGACTCACAAGACACTAACTTAAGATCAGCATCAAAGTCTTCAGTTCAATCTTCCTGAACTTCGAATACCAAAAACCACTTAATACGACTTAGACTAGAGTTTATCTAACCGAACCTGAAATATTGTTTATTAGAAACGCTGTTTCTGGATTAGTAATGGATATATTTAGTCAGTAAATATGTGATATCGCCTTACACCTTTGCAATATATTTATGTTGACGCCTCTATACATCATTCCAAAAGGAGGTTGAATTTTATTTTTGTGATTTGGATAATAAGCACTTGTAATTGTTTCACAATATTTATTTTAATTATTAATATACTACTTCTTCTTCTTTTAAATTATGGCTTCTCTTGATAGAATTCTGCCAGTGTCAAGTCAGTATTAATATACTAACTATAAAAACGGACCAGTTATGTCGGTAGTATAAAAAAAATATTGTGACACTAGTACAAGTGTATATATCTAAATCACAAAAATGAAGCTGATGTTTCATCGAGTGACAACAATCACAAGTGTAAATTTTAAATGAATTATTACTTCAAACATAATAGCGGACAAATAAAAAGGTCAGATAAATAAAATAAAATAATTTATCCGTCAGCCGGATAGTAAGATTCAGCCGAAAAATATTTATTAAAGAAAAAATATGACATAAAGTGGCCATTTATTTTAATTTAAACGTTTGTTTGTGCACTTCAACAAGACCAGCTCTGTGTGAATATTTTTTTGGAGATTTGCCAGCTAATACATGAGAAAGCAAAAATCTCGATACAAAAAAATAAAACGATGTTTTGTTTATTACAACAAAAAGTGAAATGCTTAAGCGACAATCATACAATTTCGTTTTCGTAATAATATCCTACCGGCCGATTTTGGTCACGGTGACCAGTCTCAACGGAGACTAGCCATTTGCGCAAGACAGGATTTTGGTGCACGAGTATATGCGCAATCACAGGTGCACTTTCTCCCTCACTCTCCGTTGGCGTTCCGTAAGTGTAGTAAGAGTCAACTAAGCTATATGCCAGAAAGTTATTTTAGCTTTGATAGATGACCTTATACCTATCTCCTTTACGCCAGACGTAAATACCCTGACCGGCGACAGGCAGTAGCGTCAAAGAACCAGGCGCCTGGTACTATGATCACGAATCCACCTGAGTCAGATGACGATAACTGAGCAGTACTCTTCTGCCTGTCTGTAGGTCCTGCTGGGTGGGTCACCCAATACCTATTTCTGTAATCAGTAGCATCGCTTGAACTGCTATGGTGTGAATGTATAGATCAGTATTACAGGCTGTGAAATTCAATCTTAGTCCTCGGTCATGACAAAGTATGTTTAGTCTTTCTTTCTTTCTTGTTTGATGTTGGCTGCAGGTGTCCATGAACTGTATTAACCATCTACCCTCAAATGGACACTATGTTCGTTTGTCACTTCAGTTTAAAAAATAAATGGCGACAAGTTCACGAACTTTATTTGCTACCATGCATAGTTACTTACTGCTGTGTTGCTGGTAGTGGCATTTCCTCATACTTGATGACAAATCGTACATAGAATATTTTTTTTATTCGTAATAATTCTATGTTCCTTAGTCTTTATAGGCACAATTTTGCAAATTTTCCTTTAAATTTTCTCTATCGCGATGGCTTTTATAAAATTAAGTTGCTACACCCAAGAAAACGTGAGCAAAGCCGTGGGAAAAAGTTATTGTCTAATATTGGTGTAAATATTGTATACACTTTACAAAGTACTTTTTACTTTAATGAATGACTAACGTGACCATACCATCCGTTTTGAACGGAACAGTCCGCATTTAAGCTATATGTAGTTCTGAAATATATAAGAGTGATTCACTTTAACCAAAAAAAAAGCGTAACAACATCCAAGCTCTGTCGTATGAAGTGATAATTTGTTAATTGGTCTACAATAAGATATTAAATGACAACCTGTAATTTCTAAATTATATTTATTACCTATTCTGAAAACGTTACGTCTTTTTACGTTGTATACCCATGCTGCAGCTATATTATGGTTGTTGCATGAATGGGTCAGCTCGACCAGGGAAGGGCACGCTTTCCTCGTTCACAGAATACCAGCGTAAAATAGGAGCTTTTTGCTGCTATGTTTCGTATTGTGAGTGTGGACATCCGGAGGCCCTTTTCACTGAAAACTAGACATTTCATCTTAGTTCTCATGGGTGAAAACGCATCTGCAGTTTATTTCTTAATCGAGGATACATATGTGTATATTTGATGGGCCACAGCATCCACTTACCATCAGGTTGATTTTCTGCTCGTTTATCACCCTAATTCTATTAAAAAAATCAACCCACGTGACTTTAATCGGTTAGTTCTTATTTCAGTTTTGTAAATATTTCATGAACATGTATTTTATTCTTAAAAATATAATAATTAAAAGGTGTCCGGTACAGAAGAAAAAATAAATGGTTACCTTATGAATGGCCGACTTAATACACCTTTGTGAGGGAGCGATAACTTTGCCGGATATGCGGGTCAGGTTACCCTTCCCGGGTCCTGTTTGCTACTGTTATGTGAGCTCTTTCTTATCATTAACGTACGGTTTAATTATACAAGCATGTCGTTTCTGCTTAATTTAACAGAGGAAACATTTTATTTTGACGTCTTCTAAGATTATTTATACTCAATACCTAATTTTAAGATGGTTTCAGCTAGAACTCAAACCTATTAACCATGAGAAAGTAGTCAGTTACTATGACCACACGGTAATCAATATGTAATGCCAATACATAAACGATATGAAAACATGGTGAAATATTGAATGTTGTGAAATTATTAATGCATTAATTTCAAAGTCGGTTGGAGCGCGTGATTATGCTGTCTGCACCGCATGACGGGGGATATCTGATTCCCGAAAATACATTATAATATTCAAGAAATTATACCTCAAAACTTGAAAACGAGATTGTTCAACCAGTAACGTGTTGCCAGTGATGACCTATGGATCTGAGACGTGGTCTAGATCTGATCTAGGAGTCGTAAGCACGATTGCTGATCGTGATACGATCTGAGTCGGGCCTAAAGTCATAGAAGGGTTTTCACTGACTTTAAGCCCGGCCACCGTGACCGAAATTGATCCGAGGATATTATTACCTGACAACAACCCCAAAATAATAATAAACTGAGGGACTAACCTGCCAAGCGTGACAGCTATGGCAAATATCTTCATTAAACAATCGTTGGGTAGGCCTTTGTTCAGCAGTGGTCTTTAAATAGGCCTTTAAATATTTAAAAAAAAATTGCATTTTTTTAAATATTTTTTACTTTTCGCGAAAACTACACTCTTAGTAAAATTTCAGTTACCGACATAATGACAACGAGATGGTTCTAAAAGAGTTCAGTTTTGCCGAATTTGGAACACAAAAATGAACATAACTTTTCCGGCTGTACGATTTTTAAAAGTTTCAGTTCAGTTTTAAACTGGAACTTGGCTTTTGTGAAAAATACCCGTCGGCTCCGTTAATTCATTCTTAAATTCGTGATAAATCTGTATTAAAGCTAACGGCTTTTATTGATTGATCGACAGAATAGTGTTTAGAAGTCCGATGATGCAGTTTTTTACTAAACGGTAGCGGTAGTAACGATGGCAATTTCATCAGGTGAGCCGCATGCTCCTTTACTTCTTCCAATACAACACAATACAATATCCTTTATTGTACACTAAAAAAAACAAATAACATAACAAGGAACAAACAGAGAGAAAAACAAAAGGCGGTCTTTTTGCTATACAGCATTTTCTTCCAGACAACCTAAAAAGGAAATAAAGAGAAAGTTTTTCTTTAAAAAAAAACTTTCTTTGATTCTTACTTGGGTATAATAAAGAATAAGCTATAAATATAGAAGCGAAGTTCGGCCGGACTCGGTCGAATACGATGCTGCTGCCTATCTCCTGGTTTGTTTCATCTGTCGCCATTTGTGACAACCACGGACGATATGGGGAAGTAGATATTCTTACACCACACTACTACACGGTCGAAATAAATAAATATCGAATTTGAATTGAAATAAATAAATATGTAATTAGCTGTATCCGGTTGCCAACCCGCCTGTCAAGCGTGGCAATTATGGCAAATATCTTCCCTATGATCAGGCCATAGAATTATTACCTATAGAATACTAGTACGAGCACCGAAAGTGAAGCAAGTAAAACTAACGCGAAACCGCGTAAGTTAACTCAGCGACGCGTCAGTGCTCAACATCACGTCTTACGGATACGAGCTCGCGAAAATTGTAAAATGACCGTTTGTGTTGTAAAATTTTGTCACAACAGTGATGATAAACATAAAAAAGTGATTTTATTACATTTCACAGGTAAGTTTATATATTTCATTCATTATTAGTACGTGAAACTAAAAATTCTTACCTAAGCTATCATATAATACAAATGTTGCTAGTTGTGGGGAAAAAATCACAATTTTCTTTTAAAAATATTTATTTTTTATTTGTGTTTAAAACGCTTAATCGCAACGCTCTGTGTAAAACTCAAATGTTTATATGTAGATACCTACTTCTCTAAGTATTAACAATGAACTAATACGGAGTGATCAGCTGATCGCGATCCGTCGACGCCATTTTAACGCAACTATTTTATTTTTATTGATTTGTTCATTGACCAAGTCGACGTTTTAGAGTATAGAATAAAAACTTTTTTTATTTACAACATCAAGAGATTATTAATAATAACGCCTTTACTAACCAGATGTCACTTTACACCCAAACATTAACCAGATGTCACTTTACACCCAAACATATTCTATTTTTAACCGACTCCAAAAAGGAGAGGTTATCAATTATGTATGTACGCTGATTTCTAAGACGATTCTAGAACAATTCGTATATACATGTTGAAATTTTAGTGGTTGTTTTCCCGCAGCCAAATTATACACTCTCGATAGTACAGTCAATTTATTAAAATAAAAAATATTACAATTAAAAAAGGGCAGATTTACAATAGTAATACCTCACGAGCTAGTCGGGCGTCCAGACTAGTATGCCGTATCTCTCTATGCTTGAGAGTTTATGCTCTGAACATTTATTAGTGGCCCTTCACTGTGTATTCAGCGCGCAGTAGTGCGTGCGATAGACGTAACACTACGTTACGTCCAGCGAATTAGTTTTTTTTCAGACTATTATTATTGAATGGATGTCCTTAAAAAACTAGTCAAAATTTAAAAAAACTAGACGTCATTTTAAATGTTTTTAATTGGATGAATTTCCTGTAATAATTTGTAAGGCAAAGTAGGGCAAAGTCACATTTATAAAAAATGGGTGCATTTCTAAATTCTTTGTTATTTGACCGAATTTTTTCAAAAACGATTTTTAAAGTTATATTTAAGAAAAAGGAAACTTGCCAAAACATTCCAAACTAAAAAAGCCTTACTTCTTGCTCATGTATTCAACGGATACAATATAACGTATCGCACTTTTTCATTGTGTAGCTTTCCTGCCGATCCTGTGATAGCCAATCGCTGGATTGAAATAATAAGACGTAATCGCAGACAGGATTGGTGGAAGCCAAGTAAATATACAAAGATATGCTCCGCGCATTTCTGTACCAATGATAAGTATGAAACTAAACAAGGGTTGCGAAGAATTCGCCGTGGTGCTGTGCCAACAAAGGTAACTTATATTATAATTAAATACATTATTGTGTAGTTGATAGCTGCATATATTTTTTTACACATTAACTCATGCAATATCAACCATTCAAACTACCTTAGTCAGCTAAGCCTAACAGTATTTTTTACTGTGATACGAGTTTTATTATTATTATACTTACTTTTATGTTGTAGCTTTTTCTTATTTTCAAATATTTTAAAACTCCATTTCAGCGTCTTTCCCTATCTATATCGGACTCTGACAGCGAGAAAGAAAACGCTGTGACACATAAAGTTTCTAGTAAGATAATATGTGATGAGAGAATCAATACAGATCTATCTTCTGATTCCCGTCCCGTAAGTAAAAATGAATATATGTTAATACTAAAGACATACATGAAATCTAATTTTGTACATTTTTTGGCAGGGTACATCCACAGGCCTTTGTGATGCAAGCGCTAACATAGCGGACGAGAATACTAAAGTCAATGAAAAACATTGAATATAGAATCTGAGCCTGTACGTATACAGTCTACCCAATTCACTAAAAATAAGTTTTACTACTTTTACGTTACTCTTTACGCATTACGTTTTACTATAATCTACTAAGAAATGAGAGGAAGCCTTTGCTCAGCTGTGAGACGTATATAGGCTGTAACTTTAACTTAAGTTTTACTACAACTGATATCGTAATAAGTACTTACATATTTTATGCTTATTTTCAGAAAATAGATTCGTCGGATTTAGATTCCGTATTAAATACACCTCAAAGGCCAAATTACACCGGGAGATAAGAAGAAAATTCACTCTACAAGTTAAATATGTAAAAATGATCAAAACCTTAAAACAAAAAAACCGTAGGTTAATAAAAATTAATTCATCTCTTAAGAAATTTTGGTCAATTTAAAAGCAGAGATATATTGACAATGATTTAGCCAACATATTGTTAAAGAATGTTTTTGCAGCAGAGCTATATAATAACTTTGTAAGAAAATTGGCAAAAACAAAAAGACCCATGCCTAAGTACACCCAATTCAGGAAATTGTTTGACTTTAAATTTTTATTCACCACGGGCATACTCTTATATAAGGTCAAAATTCAACACTTGCCTCCCACAAAAACTTACATGTGTTCGAAATATATTTCGAACACATGTGAAGTTCGCCAACACGCATTGGGGCAGCGCGGCGGACATTTCCTTGCCCTAAAACCCTCTCAGAAATGAGAGGAGACCTGTGCCCAGCTGTGGGACATATATAGGCTGTAACTTTACTTTTTTTACTTTTTATAAAAGCATTCAATTTTTAACAAAATTTCAGCGTGTATATGGGATCAATATGTATGTGTATCCTTTCAAATAAAAAAAATCTAAATCGGTTTAGAAATAACAGAATTCTGAGGTAAAAAACATTAAAAAAAATACACCGAATTGAGAACTTCCTCCTTTTTGAAGTCGGTTAAAATTAAACATTACATGATGTGCTTATTGTATTCGAGCAAATTAATTGTGCTAATAATATTCTTAAATTTTATTACGACTGCATTTTGTACCATTAAAATATGTATAATAAAGTTATATTAGTACCATCATTATCGAGTTTATTTTATTCCATTTATTATTCTCATAAATACGTCTTCGTACGCAATACGTAATCTTTATTATATCGATTATTTAAAATTAATCAATAAAATAGTGATTTGCACAATTTGATTGCAAACGCCAGAAACTGGTATCACTGAATGGCGTGTATGTGTGGGTGTGACGAGCGTAGGCACATTCGACTCGCCCACTAACATAATGACCTTGCTTCACTTTAACGCTCGTGTTTTGTACTAGACTGCGCTTCTATACGTAATAATTCTATGGATCAGGCACTCTGTGAGATATGTTCAGCAGTAAACTTTGATATCCTGTAATGAAGATGATGATGATGACGATAGGTCACAGTATCCAATCACCGTTAGATGGACTGTGTGCCGTTTCTCACCCTAAAAGGTATAACACTTTTAATATTAATAGAGATAGTTGTAATTAATTATTTGCCTAAATTTCAATACCACAGTAATGCAAGTAGCATTACCTGTCAAGCGTAACAACTGACAAATATCTTCCCTATGATCAGGCACTCTGTGAGATATGTTCAGCAGTGAACTTTGATATACTGTAATGATGATGATGATGATAGGTCACAGTATCCAATCACTGTTAGATGGACTGTGTGCGTTTCTCATCCTTAAAAGTATAACTTGCTTTTAATATTAATAGAGATAGTTGTAATTTATTTTGCCTAAATTTTCATTCATACCACAAGTAATGCAAGTATAACCTAATACATTTCAAAACACAGACCGTGCCGTGTCTATCAAATTATGCTATACATCAATCAACTCCTGTGAGTGCTCTAGAATGTCTTGCGGTTTTCGTAGCTAGAAATTGATTAATTATAAATTTCACGAGGGTTCTTATTAATAATATTACTAACTAATACTAATACTAGCTCCTGCCCACGACTCCGAAATGAACATTTACTTGTCGCGATAATTTTTATTTTCTCGTGTGTAGCCCAAATACATAGGTTATTCAAAGTAAACACAAGAAAGTTTTATGTAATTTAATTTTAATGTAATTAAATTTTTAATTTAATGTTTTATTGTTTGAATTAACTGTATGAATAATTTAAACAAAGCCTTAATCTAAATATAGTCTAAAATAATAGGTACCTTAATCTCAGGTGTATGTGCTAATATAAATAAAAATATGGATCTATTATATCTTCTGGTATTACCGGTTAAATTTAAAAATTAAAGTTACAGCCTATATACTACTCACTGCTCCCACTACTGCCTCCTCTCATTTCTGAGAGGGTTTTAGGGTAAGGAAATGTCCGCCACGCTGTCCCAATACGTGTTGGCGAATTTCACATGTCTTCGAAATATTTTTTTTTCTTAATAATATATTTTTCAGACATGCAGGTTTGCTCAGGATGTTTTCTTTCACCGTCGAGCACGTGGTAAATCAAAACTTAAACTTGCATTTAACAATTTCATTGGTGCCGGCGGGATCAAATCCGGGTTGTTCGTAAGCCCCTGAGCTACAATGGCTTACCCGTACCATGAATAAATTGAATACACCTAAGTTTAACCAACCGCAAACGGCCGCACCTAGTTTTAGTTGGCTAAAATTAAATAAAGTTATTCACTGTCCAATTGACTGAATTTCACGTACAAGATCAGGATTTAGACGTAACACGCTTTAAAATTATTGAATTATGTTGCATGGGTTTACCATAAAATTTTGTCTGAAAATGTGTATTAGTTAAAATTTCAGATACAAATTAATTAATTAGACTCGCAAGACACTAAACTTAAGATCAGCATCAAAGTCTTCAGTTCAATCTTCCTGAACTTCGAATACCAAAAACCACTTAGTACGATTTAGACTAGAGTCTATCTAACCGAACCTGAAATATTGTTTATTAGAAACGCTGTTTCTGGATTAGTAATGGATATCTTTAGTCAGTAAATATGTGATATCGCCTTACACCTTTGCAATATATTTATGTTGACTGCCTCTATACATCATTCCAAAAGGAGGTTGAATTTTATTTTTGTGATTTGGATAATAAGCACTTGTACTGGTGTCACAATATTTATTTTAATTATTAATATACTTCTTATACTTATATATATTATATTACTACTTCTTCTTTTTAAATTATGACTTCTCTTGATAGAATTCTGCCAGTGTCAAGTCAGTATTAATATACTAACTATAACAACGGACCAGTTATGTCGGCAGTATAAAAAAAAATATTGTGACACTAGTACAAGTGTATATCTAAATCACAAAAATGAAGCTGAAGTTTCATCAAGTGACAACAATCACAAGTGTAAATACTTCAAACATAATAGCGGACAAATAAAAAGGTCAGATAAATAAAATAAAATAATTTATCCGTCAGCCGGATAGTAAAATTCAGCCGAAAAATATTTATTTAGGAAAAGATATGACAATAAGTGCCCATTTATTTCAATTTAAACGTTTGTTTGTGCACTTCAACAAAACAGCTCTGTGTGAATATATTTTGGAGAATTGCCAGCTAATACATGAAAGCAAAATCTCGATGCAAGAAAATAAAACGGTGTTTTGTTTATTACAACAAAAGTGAAATGCTAACAAACAATCATCCAATTTCGATTTCGTAATAATGTCCTACCGGCGATTTTGGTCACGGTGACCAGTCTCAAAGAGACTAGCCATTTGCGCAAGATAGGATTTTGGTGCACAGTATATGCATAATCACAGGTGCTCTCTCTCCCTCACTCTCCGTTGGCGTTCCGTAAGTGTGTAAGAGTCAACTAAGCTATATGCCAGAAAGTTCTTTTAGCTTCCGATAGATGGCATTATAACTATCTCCAGACGCAAATACCTGACCGGCGACAGGCAGCAGCGTCAAAGAAACCAGGCGTCTGGTACTATGATCACGAATCCACCTGCCAAGCCAGACGACGATAACTAGGCAGTACTCCTTCTCTGCCTGTCTGTAGGCCCTGCTGGGGGTATCACCCAATACCTATTTCTGTAATCAGTAGCATCATGAACTGCTATGGTGTGAATGTGTATAGATCAGTATTACAGGCTGTGAGGAATTCAATGTTAGTCCTCAGTCATGACAAAGCATGTTTAGTTTTTCTTTCTTTCTTGTTTGAAGTTGACTGCAGGTGTCCATGAACTGTATTAACCATCGACCCTCAAATGGACTCTATGTTCGTTTGTCACTTCAGTTTTAAAAAAGAAATGGCGACAAGTTCATGAACTTTATTTGCTACCATGCCATGGCACGTAGTTACTGCTGTGTAGCTAGTAGTGGCATTTACTCATACTTGATGACAGATCGTACATAGAATATTTTTTTCCTTATATTTTAGTCTTTATGGGCCACAATTTTGCAAAATTTTTCCTTTAAATTTTCTCTATCGCGATGGCTTTTATAAAATTAAGTTGCTACACCCAAGAAAACGTGAGCAAAGCCGTGGGAAAAAGTAATTGTCTAATATTTTTGTAAATATTGTATACACTTTACAAAGTACTTTTTACCTTAATGAATGACTAACGTGACCATACCATCGGTTTGAACGGAACAGTCCCGCATTTAAGCTATATGTAGTTCTGAAATATATAAGAGTGATTCACTGTAATCAAAAAAAAAGCAAACAACATCCAAGCTCTGTCGTATGAAGTGATAATTTGTTAATTGGTCTACAATAAGATATTAAATGACAACCTGTAATTTCTAAATTATATTTATTATTACATCTTCTGAAAACATTACGTCTTTTTACGTCGTATACCCATGCTGCAGCTATATTATGGTTGTTGCATGAATGGGTCAGTTCGACCAGGGAAGGGAAAGCTTTCCACGTTCACAGAATACCAGCGTAAAATAGGAGCTTTTTGCTGCTATGTTTCGTATTGTGAGTGTGGACATCCGGAGGCCCTCTACACTGAAAACTAGACATTTCATCTTAGTTCTCATGGGTGAAAACGCATCTGCATTTTATTTCTTAATCGAGGATACATATGTGTATATTTGATGGGCCACAGCATCCACTCACCATCAGGTTGATTTTCTGCTCGTTTATCACCCTAATTCTATTAAAAAATCAACCCACGTGACTTTAATTGGTTAGTTCTTGTTTCAGCTTTGTAAATATTTGTAAATATTTCATGAACATGTGTTTTATTCTTAAAAATATAATAATTAAAAGATGTCCGATACAGAAGAAAAATTAAATGGTTACCTTATGAATGGCCGACTTAATACACCTTTGTGAGGGAGCGATAACTTTGCCGGATATGCGGGTCAGGTTACCCTTCCCGGGTCCTGTTTGTTACTGTTATGTGAGCTCTTTCTTATCATTAACGTACGGTTTAATTATATAAGCATGTCGTTTCTGCTTACTTTAACAGAGAAACATTTTATTTTGACGTCTTCTAAGATTATTTATATTTCATACCTAATTTTAAGATGATTTCAGCTATCGTAGAACTCAAACCTATTAACCATGAGAAAGTAGTCAGTTACTATGACTACATTAATAAATATGTAATGCCAATACATAAACGATATGAAAAAATGGTGAAATATTGAGATGTGAAATCATTAATGCATTAATTTCAAAGTCGGTTGGAGTCGGAGAGGTCGGTCGGTACCGCATGACGGGGATATCTGATTCCCAAAATACATTATAATATTCAAAATTATACCTCAAAACTTGAAAACGAGATTGTTCAACCAGTACGTGTTACCAGTGATGACCTATGGATCTGAGACGTAGTCTTTCACCCATACACGTGTGAGGACGCACAAGGTCGCTCAGCGAGCTACGGAGGGGCTATGCTCGGGTGTTCTCTGCGTCATAATTTTAGAAGGCAATGGATGCAGGTACAGGTTGCTCAGGGCCGTGCTTTGTGGCATTCTTTGGGAGGCCTATGTTCAGCAGTGGACTTGTGAAAGCCCGTAATGTTGATGATGATGATGATTAAAGAAAGTATTGACGTAAGAATCTGAATTTATTAGATGGTAGAACTCCTTTTTGTCTAGGAATCTGTTTGGGTAGGTAACACTCTTATCTCTTTCTGCTACCAAGCAATAGTGCTTTGCTCCGATCTGAAGGGTACAGAGGCCAGTATAATAACAGCCCGTGAGGCAGTCCATCCTTGTCCTCAGAGGTGGAACGCATCTGTCCTTCTATGTTTAAAGTCGTTGCAGGTGTTCATGGACTGCAATAACCACTATAATAGCCATCAGGTGGCCTGTAAGTTCGTTCGTTAGAATATATTCTATTATTTATATTCAGTTCATTGTCTGTCTCGAGTCTTTCTGGGTAGGTACCACACTTTTACCTATTTCCGCAAAGCAATATTGCCTTCATACCCTTTTCGAATATAGAGCCGGTATAATTTACAAGCTTTGTGTTATTCCATCTTGTCCTCAGAGGTGACAATGCATCTATAGCCTTCTATATTTGATTGTTGCAAGTGTTATTACATGACTATGGCAGCAGTAGCCATTTACTATTAGGACTATAACTATCGTTGAGACTGCAGTATTCTGCAGTCTGCATTATATTCTGTTATTACATATCTTCTATTACTTTCTGTTATTATTCTCCATTTTATAGTATTTGCAATATTGAAGATCCGTGCCTTCAGCTCCGTGAACTATATGTTAGATAGTGCACATATATTTTTTTATTGTATTGCTTCGCTGCTTAGTATCTATATAACTTAAAACAAAACTTATTGTTGTGTTAAAATTATAATTATTGGCAGTAAGCTTTAAAAGAATAAGGCTATTTTATGGATGTGGGGCCTTCTAGTTCAAGTATTTTAAATACTTAAGTAAGAGATCTCAAGTATACCACAGTACCAATTTACAACGTTCTTGCTACGGAATGAAAAAACATTTTAATATTTAAAATATTAGATTTTCATCCAATTAGGGACAACCATAATTCTTGTGTCTCTCAAAATGATTCGAAAAAAATACAAAAAAAATAGTGAATGGAGTAAAACTTTATTTTTATAAATATTTCAATTATGGCCTGTTTCAATTTGAAAACAAATAAGGCCTTAAAGGACGCGTTTGCAAAATTGATAGGTATAGAATCGAACTATTACATTGACACGGGTCACACACAAGTGTACGCAGTTAGCTGCGGGTGTAGGAATCATAATCAAGTAAAAACATTTTGATAATTTGAAAGATTGATTTTTTCTCATTTCTTATACCTATAAAATATACATTACGAAATACGAATAGTTGCTCCAGAGACTGCTAGGCACTAGAAGCCCACTACTAGCAGTGAGATGGTGGCTGTGGACTTTGGGCTGGTTTTGTTAGTTATGATAAGACTTAAGCTTCGGACTTGGTGAAGTGACTTGAAGGTATACTTCGGTGACAGCTACTGGAACTCCTCGACGAATAGTACTAAGTGTGCCGAGTTTGGGCTCGTTTTGTTAGTTATGATGAGATCTAACCTCCGGACTTGATAGAGTGACCTGACGGTGTACTTCGGTGACTACTGCTGGAATTCCTGGATGAGTAGAACTAGGTGTGCCGAGTTGGGGCTCGTTTTGTTAGTTATTATGAGACCTAACGTCCAGGCTTGATGGAGAGACTTGATGGTGTACTTCGGTGACTACTGCTGGAATTCCTGGACGAGTAGAACTTGGTGTGCCGAGTTTGGGCTCGTTTTATTAGTCATGATGAGAGCTTACCTCCGGACTTGATAGAGTGACCTGATGGTGTACTTCGGTGACTACTGCTGGAATTCCTGGACGAGTAGAACTAGGTGTGCCGAGTTTGGGCTCGTTTTGTTAGTTCTGATGCGAGCTTACCTCATGACTTGATAGAGTGACCTGATGGTGTACTTCGGCGACTACTGCTGGAATTCCTGGACGAGTAGAACTAGGTGTGGCGAGTTTGGGCTCGTTTTGTTAGTTATTATGAGACCTAACGTCCAGACTTGATGGAGAGACTTGATGGTGTACTTCGGTGACTGCTGCTGAATTCCTGGACGAGTAGAACTTGGTGTGCCGAGTTTGGGCTCGTTTTGTTAGTCATGATGAGCCCTCCGGACTTGACAGAGTGATCTGATGGTGTACTTCGGTGACTACTGCTGGAATTCCTGGACAAGTAGAACTAGGTGTGCCGAGTTTGGGCTCGTTTTGTTAGTCATGATGAGGCTTACCTCCGGACTTGATAGAGTGACCTGATGGTGTACTTCGGTGACTACTGCTGGAATTCCTGGACAGAGTGAACTAGGTGTGTCGAGTTTGGGCTCGTTTTGTTAGTCATGATGAGCTTACCTCCGGACTTGATATAGTGACCTGATGGTGTACTTCGGTGACTACTGCTGGAATTTCTGGACGAGTAGAACTAGGCGTGCCGAGTTTGGGCTCATTTGTTAGTTATGATGTGAACTCACCTCCGGACTTGATGGAGTGACCTGAAGGTGTACTTCGGTAACTACTGCTGGAATTCCTGGACGAGTAGAACTAGGTGTGCCGAGTTTGGGTTCGTTTTGTTAGTCATGATGAGAGCTTACCTCCGGACTTGATAGAGTGACCTGATGGTGTACTTCGGTGACTACTGCTGGAATTCCTGGACGAGTAGAACTAGGTGTGCCGAGTTTGGGCTCATTTTGTTAGTTATGATGTGACCTTACCTCCGGACTTGATGGAGTGACCTGTAGGTATATTTCGATAATTATTAAAATAACAATTTAAACGACATCAATTTTTTATTTTTAAAATATTTGTTTGAAAATGTGAAGAATGTGCTCTTAGCTCCATATTTCTAGTCTGTCTTGGGTCAATCAATTCTGGGAGGAGACAAGTTTTGTAAAATCTAATTAAAAAATGTTCCATTTTCTCCTTCCAAAATTGTGGATCTTTTTCTATACTCTGGTACTTTATTTTGCCAGGGCCTGTCCAAATAGCAAACACACAAGTATCTTGCCCAGTAATGCGCAGTTGCCCTTGAATTTGGTAATACCATTTATGATTTTTATTTATCTTGAATGTGTCATTTGCTGTATACAACCAAAAATCTACTTTTTTAAGTTTGATGGCATCTTCTGGCTCCATCTCATATGCCGAGGATGGACATTTGACTTCTATAATGCCAAGCTCACATTTTCCATCTGGGGTTGCTCCTAGGAAGGGAAATTCTTTGTCTATGAATAACCCGCACTGTTCTATACGGGTATTCAAAACCTTTTCGAGTTCTCGAATCGCAGTCTCTTCATTACTTCTGCCATGTTTTATAGACGGCACATTGCTTAGATCTTTTCCATAAAGAATTTGTTTGATCAGTGGACCACATTCAGTTGTCGGGCGACGTTTGCAGACTGTTGCGAACCAAGACGCTGTCAAGAGTTTTCTCCGCGTTTCTAACCATAACGGACTTCCACTCTGTAATATGGTGTCTTTTTCTAATTTGTCCTTTTCGGCCTCGAAAGTTCTGACGTCTTCAAAATTTTATTTTGGCCTCCTTGTATTCTTCTTCATTCATGTCAACTTTTGGCAATTTTCACAATATGCATCTTGTTTAGATATTGTAGGTCGGATATTTTTTTCTTTTATTTTTCTCTAACCTTGTTCGATTTTTTTTGCCGCATCTTCTAAGTGCACTATTTCGGGATTAGCTTCAGTGTTAAAAATAAATGTGTGTACAGCCGACTGTAAGACACCTGTGTTATAGGAAACTACGGCTGCAGCGCAACGGGCCAGATAGGACCCCCGCTGGGTGAAGTTAACTCTTTTACCTCCTGTAAACTTTGCAACTCGTGCATTAAAACTTTCCACCGCATTATTCGTTTCATTGTATACAAAACTGTAAGCATGTAATGAAAGACGTTGGGCTAAGTCTTCAACTTTTTGATATACGCCGTATGTTTTCAGTTCTGGTACCATATTCACACGCGTTTTTAATGTCATCGGTACAAAATACGATGCACATTTGGAGATCACCAAATATATGTAGGGACCATTCACTATGTCATTCTTAATGTGTCTTACTTCTGAAAGTAACATCCTTACTGGTCCAATATTTAACACTGCTCTCAATGCTAACGTATCCGTAAATAATTTTCTTTTAGGATTTTTCTGCCCTTATATGGTATGTGGTATTGTTAGAAATTGAAAGGAGTCCTTGCAGTAATTTCGTAATAGATGGTTTTGCATTCAATTTTACCAACTGTTACGTTAACATATGGTCTTGCATTTCGGATACTAGCATATGTGCTTGAGTCACCATCTGCGACGTAATGGTTGTAAATAAGTCCATGCATTTCTACTGATTTTTAAACCCTCCACTATTATGACTGCTTCCATTGCTGTAGAAGGACCTTGAAAATTTTTAAAACAAGTATGTTTCGGTTTGGTGCTCCTTTTGTTTCTGCTCGTGAACAGATATTACAAATCTTATTTTTCACTCCGTAGTATAGAACTTTCTTTGAGTGCATTCCTACAATTGCACCAACTCCAGAAGAGCACTATTAGTTCCATACGAACGCTTGGACCAACATGCATCACCTGATACAGTTATCATCGCTATTCCATCATCATTTGTGCTCCCAATAGATAAAGCATGATCTTTTCTTCCTTACCAGCCTTGACCATATAGTGCTGCGGTTGTTTTCCACCATCGACAAATGTCGTGTTTAGATTGGTACAATCGTACCGACATTGTTGGCATGTTACATGACACAGAACAGTATTTAGCTGCATGTGCACCATAGTCATTATACCGGCGATGACTTCCTCGTTCAAATCAACAGTACTCAAATTGCAATTGAACATCGAACTATGGTTCCCAATTTCACGAAGTTGTTTCATAAAATAATCTATTTCTATGATTCTTCTTCCTGAAACCTTGAACAGTTCTATTTCTTCATATGTGGAGTTCTAAAAAGAAAAACATTGCTAGACTTGTTACTTTTGTGCAAAATAAAGTATTAAAATGATCATAACAGAATAGTAATTTTAAATGTGTTACAAAAAATAACTTATAACTGTTGGTGAGCCATGCTGCAGCTATATTGTATAGTTTTAGCACGAATAGGTCAGCTTGACCGTGGAAGGACCACGCTCTCCAGAATACCACCGTTAAATATCAGCTTAATTCTGCTGTGCTTCGTATGGTAGTGTAGACACCAGGAAGAACCAATCAGGTGGACTGTGTGCTCTTGTCACCCTCATCCTATAAAAAATAAACTTACGTCAGTCGTCTCCAGATTGTTTTCATTGGAAGTACGACAACCCATTAGATCACATCCTTCTGGATTCACCTCAGATGTATTACGAGTATTGCGACTACCTTCAAGAACTCTGTAAAAAATAACTTATGAAACTAATGGTTCCCAATTAAAAATTAGACGTTTCAATAAACATACAGGGTAGCAGGAACATCGACACACAAACTGAAGACTGTAGACTGTAGACTCCTTAGGGTAGATATTTTACGTCGGTTATCAAAAAAACCTCCTTCTTCGAGAGGAGGCCTGTATTTGAGCAGGCTGAGAATATTATAGGCTGATTATGTTATGGTATAGAAAATAGTGATACCTTCGCAGTCAAAACTTATAGATCAGCAACGTTTTTCTTATAACCGACGAAAAATTCCATCGCAGGGTCTTCCGAATTGTGTACTAAATCCATGGTAACAGGTTACGCGTCGATGTCCCTGCCACCATATTGTATACTAACCGTCTTCCTTTTCGAAATTATTCATACTGGCACGAACATTTTACGACATTTGCCAAATGTCTTATATCTCGGCATCTAAAACAATAATTGAGTTATGAAAGTTATACAATATACACTTTACTACAAACAAGATAAGAAGCATAACTAATAGAAGCATTCACCGAAGTACACCTTCAGGTCTCTCCATCAAACCCGGAGGTATGGTCTTATCATAACTAACAAAACGAGCCCAAATTCGACACACCTAGTTCTACTCGTCCAGGAGTTCCAGTAGCAGTCACTGATGTACACCTTCAGGTCACTCCATCAAGTCCGGAGGTAATTTCACATCATAACTAACAAAATGAGCCCAAACTCGGCACACTAGTTCTACTAGTCCAGGTGTTCCCGTAGTAGTCACCAAGTACACCATCAGGTTTCTCCATCAAGCCCAGGTTAGATCTCATCATAACTAACAAAACAGCCCAAACTCAGCACATAGTACTATTCGTCCAGGAGTTCCAGTAGCAGTCACTGATGTAAAACTTCAGGTCACTCTATCAAATCCGGAGAAGGTCACATCATAACTAACAAAATGAGCCCAAATTCGACACCTAGTTCAACTCGTCCAGGAGTTCCAGTAGCAGTCACCGATGTGCACCTTCAGGTCACTCCATCAAGTCCGGAGGCAAGGTCTCATCATAACCAACAAAACGAGCCCAAATTCGACACACCTAGTTTTACTCGTCCAGGGTTCCTGTGATCACTGATGTACTTCAGGTCACTCCATCAAGTACGGAGGTTAGATCTCATCATAACTAACAAAATGAGCCCAAACTCGGCACACTTAGTACTATTCGTCCAGGGTTCCAGTAGCAGTCACTGATGGCACAACTTCAGATCCTCCATCAAATCCGAAGGTGAATCTCATCATAATTAACAAAACGAGCCCAAATTCGACACACCTAGTTCTACTCGTCCAGGAGTTCCAGTAGCAGTCACTGATGTACACCTTCAGGTCACTCCATCAAGTCCGGAGGTAAGGTCACATCATAACTAACAAAATTAGCCCAAACTCGGCACACCTAGTTCTACTCGTCCAGGTGTTCCCATGTGATCACTGATGTACAACTTCAGGTCCTCCATCAAATCCGAAGGCAAGATCTCATCATAATTAACAAAACGAGCCCAAACTCACACACTAGTTCTACTCGTCCAGGAGTTCCAGTAGCAGTCACTGATGTACACCTTCAGGTCACTCCATCAAGTCCGGAGGCAAGGTCTCATCATAACTAACAAAATGAGCCCAAACTCGGCACACCTAGTTCTACTCGTCCAGGTGTTCCCGTAGTAGTCACCGAAGTACACCATCAGGTTCCTCCATCAAATCCGAAGGCAAGATCTCATCATAATTAACAAAACGAGCCCAAACTCACACACTAGTTCTACTCGTCCAGGAGTTCCAGTAGCAGTCACTGATGTACACCTTCAGGTCACTCCATCAAGTCCGGAGGTAAGGTCACATCATAACTAACAAAATAAGCCCAAACTCGGCACACCTAGTTCTACTCGTCCAGGTGTTCCCGTAGTAGTCACCGAAGTACACCATCAGGTATCTCCATCAAACCCGGAGGTTAGATCTCATCACAACTAACAACCTATGAATAACCTAGGAACCTATAAAATATTTGCACACCATATGTAGTGGTAGAATGTAAATGGGCCATTAGATATAATTTAAGATCATACTTTTTGTACACCTACATTCTGGCAAATAAATGAATTTGAATTTGAATTTGAAGCTCGGCACACTTATTACTTACTACTCGTCCACTTGTCCCGTAGTAGTCACCGAAGTTCACCTTCAGGTCACACCAGTCCAAGACGAATAGGTATTTCTTGATAATCATCATTACAGCCCTTCACAAGTCCACTGCTGAACATAGGCCTCCACCAAGGAATGCCACAAAGCACGGTCCTGAGCCACCTACATCCATCGACTTCCTGCATGTCTCACCAGGTCGTCATTCCATCTTGTGGGGGGACGCCCTACACTTCGCCTTTATTTATTTATATACACTTTTAGCAAAACAAAACATTATAATAAAAATCTATACTTATAAAAATGATGATATTATTTTACCTTGTCAAGTACCTATGTATCAAATTCGAATATTTTGTGTTTATACAGCGATCTTTTTCGGCTGCTGCAATCAGGCATGCGATACAGTATCCACTCACGACGGCGGTCGAGCGCGGACTGATAGGCATGCGTCAGATATATCAAAACGAATCTAAAATCCGATTTCAAACACAAATCGAATCGTATCGATTTCTCAAACTAGAAAATCCGCTTTCAAAAATTGACCTAACTAAGCTACGATCTTAAGATCTGTAGCACCAAACGAATCTGAATCGACAATACCCAAATCCAAACGCAAACGCAAACTGATGCTTAGAAATCCGTTTTCTCAGTTTCTCTCTTTCTAACCAAACACGACATAGCGGAATGAAAAGGATGGCGTGAATTTTAGGATTTGGATTTCGGTTTGTCGGCTATGAAAATCTATTACAATTGAAATATGCGCTCAATATTATGCTTACTTCTAATTACTTAAAAACTATATTTGCTTTGCGAGATTTTCTGTTGATGAATTTTTGGTTCCGTGTTGGGTGTTTGCTTACTAGAATCTTTGAAATATGCGATCAATATCATTCTTATTATTGAGTTGTTAAAGACTATATTTGCGAGATTGTTGGATGATTTATTTTTGTTTTTGGTTTAGTGTTTGTTTACTAGAAATAATCTTTTGTTTTCATGTTGCTTTCGTTTATATGCAAATTTGACCTTAGTGACAAGTAAGTGTGTGCCGGTCAGTCGTATCAGTGAATTACAGGATATGTTGTAATTACATGTAAGTTTATTGCCTGTTTCTTTAGCAGAGTTTAAAGTAAAAAAAATACATAAGTTAACTAAGTGAATTGTGTGTGAGTATATAAATATATATATATATATATATATATATATATATATATATATATATATATATATATATATATATATATATATATATATATATATATATAAGTGAGTAAGTTTATATAACATTTAAATATTTTTGATTTTGACTATCAAGCTTTTTGTTTAGACTTTTTAATTGATTAGACGAGAACTGTTTTGATTTTCAAAATATCGCGAATATCCAGTGAGGTATGGACTCATTTTGACAAAAACCGTTGCAGTGTGTAAATATTATAGTCAAAATATATCATATAAATCTACAACGGTAATCTAGCTCATTTAAAACGATCTCACGCCCAATTTATTTCATAAAAACAAGTACCGATTTATTTATTTATTTATTTAATCTTGTTTGTTGACACCTTAACAACAAGGTAACAAAGGGCGAACTTAATGCCTAACGGCATTCTCTGCCAATCAACCCGTGGAGTGACGAGATTTTGTGGCAGGTGCAAATACATATATATATATACATACATACTAAGATATATATAATATACAAAAACTTTACATATAGTGTATGTAAATATATGAACAAAATATGTATCATACATAGATATAATATATACGTTACATATAATAATAAAATACATATATTGAAATTGCAAATAATAAAACATCTAAATGTATCAAAATATATCATCATCATTCTTAACATATAACATCGCTTCGTTTCAAAAGAAAGCCAACTTTTAAAACAGTCCTTACTTGGCGCTCTTCTTATGTTTTCAGGCAAGGAGTTCCAGAGTAGTGTTGCCTGAATAGTAAAGGAATTGTTGGTGAATCCAGTGAAATGAGATGGAATACTGATCTTATGATTAGATGAGGAGCGAAGAACCTTATCATGAGTTGAAAAGAGATATTGGAATTTGTCCTTGAGATATGTTGAGAAGTTGGATTATTCAAAATTGAGAAAAGAACAAGCAGAATTCTAGAGTTTCGTCTTTGTCGGATAGTAAGCCATTTCAGGCGTTCACGATAATGAGATGTGATCATATTTTCGGAGACTAAATATATATCTAATACAGTTATTGAGAAGACGCTCTAGCTTGTTAAGAAGATTTTGGTTCAAATCTGGGTAGCACACATCTGCGTAATCAATTAAGGGCATTATAAGTGTTTGCGCAAGTGTTAGCTTAGTCTTAATTGGAAGAAAGTTCTTCAGGCGATAGAGGGATCGTAAGGTGGCAAAGACTTTGCGGCTAATTACAGTGACATGCGTAGTTCAGTTCATTGAGTTGTCCATATATAGGCCAAGATATTTTTATAGAGGCAGAGAACGGTATCAGTACATCATTGTAATAGACATCAGGTAGGCTTGCCAAATCAATTTTGGACAACATTCTCGAGCTACCTACGATTATAGCTTGACACTTCGTTGGATTAACTGATATTCCAAAACGCCTAGACCATTCTTTTACAGATTCCAAGTTCAGATTGATCATTCTTATAGCGTCATGGAGCTCTTCAATATTTGATTGCAAGTAAATTTGGAGATCGTCAGCATACACATGGTGAACAGTTCAGAATAGATGTGATCAAGTTTATAAAAACTGAGAAAATTAATGGAGAAAGTATACCGCCTTGTGGGACGCCAGCATCAAGACTAGCCCACTTGGAACTCTTCTGTCCCAAATGGACAGACTGCTGACGCCCGCGAAGATATGAAGAGAACCAATCTAAGACTGAGGGTGCAAATCTTAAATAGGACAGGATAGATAAAAGGATATCATGGTCCACTGCGTTAAAAGCATTAGAAAAGTCAACAAGCACTATTATAGTTACTTTCTTCTTTTCCATACCTTGTCTGATGTCTTCCGTAACTTTGAGTAATGCTGTAGTGGTGCTGTGACCGAGAAGAAACCCAGACTGATAATCGCTGAGTAGATTATTTTTAAACACAAAATTGGAGACTTGCTTATGTACGCAGCCTTCCAGAACCTTGGATAGAAAGGGCAATATAGATACAAGACGAAGGTGATTAAGTAATGTGGGATTCGATATTTTGGGAATAGGGCGTATGAAAGCCTTTTTTCAGACATTTGGGTACTGACCTGAATCCAGCGAAAAGTTAATAATGAGAGTAAGTGCAGGTAGTACATACTCCAGTATATTGACTATCATAGTTCTACTGATTTCATCACAACCCACAGCCTTGGATTTAATGGCTATAATAATTTTTTTAATGTCATCCTGGTGAACTGGAGAAAATTGAAAAGAAGGAATTTGAGGAGATTGGATAGAAGCTAAATAGGCTATCGTTTGAGATCGTACAGTAGTGTCCATAACAGGAGCAGAAGCAAAGTGGAGATTAATGTCATCACAAGACAAGTAAGAGGCGCACTCCAGAGTAGACTCCATCTCACCCACGCCAATTGACCTAAGAAACTTCCAGACATTAGCTGGCGAAGAATTAATTATATTATTTTGGATATAACGGCGTTTGGCGTTACGCACCATCTGATTGCATCTGTTCCTAGCTTTCTTAAAACATATCCAATTCTCTTCCGTACGCACTCTTTTGAAACGCTGAAAAGCCCTGTTCCGCCTTGTCATCGCCATCCGAACTCCCTCAGTCATCCAAGGAGAAGGTTGATGTTTAAGTCTAACTTTACGTACAGGAGCATGGGTGTTATATAAACTAATTATTTTATTATTAAAGATGGATAACATATCATCGACAGTCGTTGATAATTTTAATTGATCAAAATTTAAATTAGAAGCATCACTTTTTAGTTTATCCAAATTTATTTTAGAAAAGTTGCGCAAGTGAATAAATGTAGGCAACGATTTAGATTTTAGCTTGTATGCAACATAAATGAGGTCGTGACGCGAGAATCCTGGGGCGGAACACTGACCATGTGATATCACATGATCAGGAGAAGCTGTAATAATAAGGTCAATCAAAGAGTCCTTGGAATCGAAATTATGATGTGTTGCCCCTGAAGGAAGAATGTGGAGATTGACTGACTCAATGATTGTACGAAGTTTTTGGGAACGGTTAGAATTTATCAAGATGTCGGTGTTAAAATCACCCATGATTATGCAGTGTGCACACTCAGAGACAATTTTTTCGAGAGCCGATTCTAAAGTGGCGAAATAGTCAATGGAAGGAGGACAATACACTACTCCAAGAATCACCTTTACGCCTCTGACACTAACTTTTAAAAAAGTCAGTGTCAGAAGCGTAAAGGTTCATTTTTGTATGAAGCTAAAATAATTTCATACGAAAATGAGGAGTGTAGGTGAATGGCAACACCGCCTCCCCTTTTACTAACACGGTCATTTTTAATTAGTACAAAACCCGGAAGTGGATACAAAGCCGAGTGAAGACTTGGCTTCAGCCAACTTTCGGAGATTAGAATAGCTTGTATCAAGTTCGGGTTAAAAGACGCCTCAAGCTCAGAAAAGTGACTGGGAATACTTTGAGCGTTAATATGACAGATATTAAAAGATTTATTGTTAGATTGAAAAGTTTCTTTTAACTATGTATATAAGGTATTAGAAATGTTTATAGAATCGTTACACGATAAGAATGAAGAATCAGAACTGTTAAATGAGTAAAATGAATCGGTATCAGACATTATTATATGCAATAGATTAATAAATAATTTATATCATATACATATATTTATATATACATAAAATTTTAAATAAATTGGCTATAATACTAATAGCTAAAAATTTAAACTATTTAGGAATCTCACAAAATACCATCCCACCAGTTGACTGTCTACACAGCATGAAAAATTAAACATCTTAATGATAACCTAATGATTAATTAGTTACATACTCATACTGGGCAGCAGCAGTGTTGTTAACCAATATGTTATATAATTATTAATACTACAATTGAAAACGCCCAAATTAACACACTGATAATATTTTGATGGGAAACAAAAGAAAATTATAAAAGTTAACTAAGAAACAATAATAACTATTCACTAAATAAGTAAAACATAAAATGTTGCATGCAAATGACGGCGATAACAACTTATACAATTTGTTCATATTTAACTTATACATTAATAGGCAGTATGTTTTAGACATCTGTGCCTTTTGTGGCTTACAATCAAAGAGTTTATAAACTCTACGGGGATACGGGGATATAATGTCTATGGCATATATTAATTGTAATGATGAATGATGACAATGACAGATTAACTTTATCTTAATTGCTACATATTTATTTACTTATGTTAACTTCTTCTTACTCTAAAGTAAACAAATCATATGCATAGTTGCAGGATTACTCTTAAAGTTGTGTATTATTTCATCTGAAATATTATTAGAAAACGATAGCGATTATTCTAAGAGCAGGATCACAAAAAAAGTAAATTTAAGTTATTAAAAATACCAGATACTCATAACAATACCAAATCACTTCATACTTATCAGGATTACACCATAAATACACTGATAAAATAACTAATATTAAAATTACAGTGCCACTCCAAGAAACTTCAACAATTAAACAAACATTTATACATAAAAATTGAAGCACAACAAGTATTAGTTATAAGGCTAAATATGACTATATTAAAAATTACATTGAATGCAATATGTTCAAGATTTGCTAAGTAAAGGTTACATCACCAATTACATTAGCGTAGTAAGAACAAAAGCATGAATTTTATATATGCAAAGTTGCAAAAGTACAAAAAATTAAAAAGTCTTTGTCAATTAATACAATAAACGTAGTGAATTATCTCATCTGAAATAGTATTTATAATATTAGAAAACAATAACGATAATTCAAGGAGCAGGATCACATCATAGTAAATGAAAAGTAAATTTAAGTAACTAAAAATATCAGATAATAAGAACATTACCAAATCACTTCATACTTAACAAGATTGCATCATAAGCACACTGATAACATAACTAATATTAAAATTACAGTGCCACTCAAATGAGCTTTAACAATGAAACAAAAAAAATTACATAAAAGTTGAAGCACAACAAGCAGTAGTTATAAGACTAAATATGACTATATTAAAATTACATTGAATGCAATAATATGTTCAAAATTTGCTAAGTAAAGATATTCACCAGAGAGATACATCACCAATCACATTAGCGTAGTGGAACAGAAGAATGAATTCTATTTTTTGACTACAGGCCGCCGAGATCTCTTGGTATCATCACGATTGGTCACTGCTGTAATAGTATGACGGGCTGTTTCTTGCACACGTTTAGTACTAGATGAACCTTGTGATGACTTTGAATTATTTGTAATATCCGAGGTATTAAAAGCAGCGTCTGACCTGATTGGAGTACTTGTTGTGGGATATTTGGCCATCAAAGCATCTAACTGCTCCATCGCAAGGATCTTATCATAACCACCAGGATGTTTAACATAGATAACACCATCCAAAGTCCACACATTTTTTATTCCAAAATGTTTTCGAGCTCTTTTATGTATTGATTGCCTGGTTTTAGTAAGGAATTCGGAAACAGAGATTAGCAAGCCTTTCAATTTTGATTTAACTTTCCACACTTCCTGTTTTGTGTGGTGATCACGAAAATATACTATAACAGGCCTAATGTGGTTACTTTGCTGCGCACCAAGTCTATAGCAGTTTTCCAAACTAATGGCACTTATGTTTTAAACGCAATTTATTGTGCAACAGTTGTAGTATTTCATCTGTTATATTAGTCACAGATGCCTCTGGGATGCCATTAAAAACAATAGCCTTTCGACGATGCCACATGTTAATAGTATCAACATTCTTCATGCACTCATGAACCTGCTGCCGTAAAAGATTTAGCATTTTGATAACAAGTTCCTTAAAGGAGTAAAATTCTTCCTGTAGTTGTGCCAGTGTTGGGTTTATTGGAGTGGATGCATCCTTCAAGCGTTTCTCAAATACGGCCATTTTCTGACTCCAGCAATCTTCCAACTCTCTCTGCATATTCTCAACATCCATGACATTTGCCATTATTCAAGCACTGATACCACGAAAGTTATTTACTATGTAAACAAGTGAACACTGTTACGAATTGAGGTTATGATGGGAGGTGAATTGTGAGTATTTAACGATTTAAATTGTCATACTTATTAAACACTGAATTAAAAACAAATAACTAGTTATTATATTAGCACAAATACTAAAAATTATATTCAAAATTATATTTAGATCATAAAATATTACGAGAGCACTTTTGTAACTGTATTTATTCAAAACCTACCCGCCGAGAAAAAGGAAATACAAAAATTTAGGAAATACAAAAAATTATTAAGAAAACATTGTAAACATGCCGATTTTAAAATGCGTCGGATAAGTTTTAATTTCATACAAAACTTTTCTGCTAGTCCTAAGCCTAGATTGAAGCATAAAGGATAATCGCGCAAATCAGTTTCTTTATTACATTTGCGTTTGTCGTTTCGTTAACTTATAAAACGAAATCTAAATACGCAAACGAAACTAAGCGCTACTGAAATCGGATTTTTAAAAACGGATTATGAAATCTGAAATCGGATAAATATCCGTTTGCGTTCAAATTAAAAACGCTCATGACTACGGACTGAGGTTTCATCGAAATTTTTGTACAATAAATCAAAACAGGCACCAAAAATAAAATAACCCTTATTGCAATCCATTATGATTCATCCGTATTAGCAAAATATGTGAAATACTAAGTATCAGTTTTTATTTTTTTTACGATTATTTGCGACATTTTGATAAAAAGTAAACACCACTATTTTTTATTGAATATGTCTGCCTACTTATAGTATTTTTAGAAATCTTAATATATGTTGATAATAGAACAAAAATGTACCTAAACACAAGCCAGTATCGTTAATTTTGTAGAAAATGGCTAGGGAAGATCGTATTTACAATATAAAAAACTATTATTTTCAACAAAAAAGTCACCACCATTTGAAGATGAAGAACCATTCTATACGTGGTAGCAATTAGCTATGTTTGATTTGGTTTAGTTTTGTCACAAAATGTACCGAAAAACAGCATAATTTCGCCCGATTTTTAAACGCACCCTTAATTACTTACTATTGGAAAGACAGCAAAGTTATTTGGTATACTTCGAGAGTGTGGTCCTTCACCGGTCGATCTGACCGAATCGTGCTACAACCATACTCGTAATATATCTTTAGCATGGCTTTACCACATATTACAAACGATATTACAATTCACATGATGGTACCAAAGTGGACTCTGTGGTCCATGGATTCTTACATCTATCCTCGATTAAGAATCAAAATTTAGATGCGTTGCCACGGCTGAGGACGCAAGTAGAATCCTTCGTATACTGGTAATGAAAGTGTCGCCGGTTTTAATTACTTACTACTGGAAGGACAGCAAAGTTGCCCGGTCAAACCAACCCATTTGTGCTCTGTCTCCTGTTATCTTATTTTATTTAAAACTTTTTTCTCTACAAGGATATGTACCATATCTTGTTCCTGTTTCAAATAAATTATGAGTAGTTACAGGGAAATTATGAGTAGTGCGGGATCAATGTGATGTGTATATATGCAGAAATAAACTTTACTAAATATAAAGTTTAATATATACTTAAACCAATCTATTTTACATAAACTGTTATGAAATTTCTTCACCAGAGTTACTGGTGGTAGAATTCCTTTTCTACCTAGTCCGTGAAGTCCGTATATAGTATAGAAAGCCGATATAACTAAGTACATTCCATCTTAGTTCTCAGAGGCGATAACATTTCCGTAGTCATTTTGTTTGAAGTTGATTCCATTTGTCCATAGACTGCAGTAGCCAAAAAAATCAAAAAATAAAAACAATGGACTATTGGCTCTATAACCCTCTAAGAAAGAAGAGTACAAAAACTGAACTTTTATAATTTATACTTGTGATTGTTGTCACTTGGTGAACCTCCAGGTTAATTTTTGTGATTTGGATAAACATAAGAAATAAACATAAGAAATATATCATAATCTGATGCCGTGAGGCGAAACCAGTCAGTTTTATAGTTAGTAAATAAATAATGTTCAATAAATATTGTGAAACAAATGCAAGTGTTCCATATCGCAAAAATTACCTTTAAATTTAAAAGTAATTGTTATACATTATATAACAAATAATACATCTAGATTTCTTACTGCATGTGATCCAACCGACTTACTGCGATTAAGCTCAGAAATTTACGTGAAACAAAAAAAAATGGAAATATTATGGCAGGTACAAATTATAGTGTGAGAAATGCTTGATTTAGCCAGATTTACAACTGTGTAAAATTTAAAAGGATATTAAACATGGCAACTAAGTAAAAGTCAAATTCATAAGTAATAAAGTACAAAAAGAATAAAATAATTAGTAACTACTTAAAGAATAAAATAATATGTACATAATGCTGCCGAAGTTATTGCTAAACATAGTGTATAGAAGAAATTAAGCTCCGACTTCAGAAGCTACTATATGGAAATTATTTATATAGCTGGAAGTAACCGCTAGCATGTCGTCTTAATGCATTTAAAATTACAACCCCTATTTTCCACCCTTAGGCGTGATTTTTTTTTCTCAAAATATATATTATGGGACAACCCTTAAATTAAAAATTAACTGACAAAACTAATCAATAAATTCGATTCTCAAGTTGCGAAGACATCGCTTAATAAACATAAAAAAAATATTGAATTTAGAACCGTCTCCTTTTTAAAGTGAGATGAAGTTGCCGTAGTGCCTTTTAGTGTTCTTTCACGAGCTATACATAATAAAGACGTTAGAAAATTCCTATCCTCCAAACTTATGACTAAAAATATTTTGTAAATGGGCTGACAATGTCGCTGGGTTTCTAGCTGGTTCTACCCAGGACGGAGAATTTTTCCGAACCAGTGGTAAACGTAAAAAATGGTTTTCATTAAGAATAACTAGTAATCTATATTGATAAAAATATTTTAAATGAAACAAATTATACGCATTCTATCACGTTTGATTTAACTTTTTAATTCCCGTCGTTTCGGGTGCTTAACAGCACCCATGGTCACAGGGGATTAGTGTTCGCGTAAATATAAGAAATCAAAAATATTTTATTTTATTTTATTCTATTCTAATTAATTCTATTCTATTACATTCAATTCAATTCCTTTTCATCTCATTCCATTCCCTTCCATTCCGTACCGTTCCATTCCATTCCATTCCATTCTATTTTATTCGATGCTATTGCCTATGGGCCTGGTTCATATTATAATAATATCATCGACAGTCAGTCAATTTCAATGTTGAAGATAGGCATTCCCGTTATAACAAGGACTTGCCTTAATCGTCACGATTACTGGCTGATTCACGATCGCAGTACCATAAGTGAGCACCTATGACGCCGCAGTCAGCTACCGGTCTGTGTATTTTATATCTGGAGTGAATGAGATGGTTATACCACAATCGCTTACGTGGTATAAGTAGCGGCACGAAAGTCTAGCGGTGACCGCTATTGCGCATAAGTCGTGCTGATTGGCTTATTGCGCATAAGTCGCGCTGATTCACTCGTGCGTATCGTTCGCACGCGCTGATTGGCTCTCCAGTCACGTTCGTTCAATTCAATTCGTGCGCGTCCCCTCCACGTTTCGTTCAGCGCTAGACTTACGTGCCGCGACTTGTAGAGCCACACGGCAGCTATATATACATATCACACTACTGTGTATATTATAGGTGTGCGTAATAATTGTGTTACTAGTAATTTGAACAGTCTGTGAAGTTTCAACCTTAATAAGCAATTGTGTTTGTTAACGGAAGATTAATTAATCAAACCTCGCCCTCTATTCACGTCTTATAGTTTTAGGTGCGATATCCTTACAGGCAATTTCTTGCCGGTGGCTTGTATCAAGGAAAATTGAATGGTTTACCCTAATTTAGTAAAGTGAGTTGCGAGATAACACAGCGATACCGTTGGTTCAACTATTTCGACCGTAACACAAATAGTTTTTATTTTAAAAAAAAAAAACTTTCTTTGATTCTTACTTGGGCATAATAAAGAATAAGCTATAAATATAGAAGCGAAGTTCGGCCGGACTCGGTCGAATACGATGCTGTTGCCCATCTCCTGGTTTGTTTCCATCTGTCGCCATTTGTGACAACCACGGGACGATATGGGGAAGTAGATATTCTTACACCACTACTACACTCGAAATAAGTAAATATGTAATTAACTGTATCCGGTTGCCAACCCGCCTGTCAAGCGTGGCAACTATGGCAAATATCTTCCCATGATCAGGCACTCTGTGAGATATGTTCAGCAGTGGACTTTGATATCCTGTAATGATGATGATGATGATGGCGATAGGTCACAGTATCCAATCACCGTTAGATGGACTGTGTGCCCGTTTCTCACCCTTAAAAGGTATAACTTGCTTTTAATATTAATAGAGATAGTTGTAATTAATTATTTGCCTAAATTTCATACCACAAGTAATGCAAGTATAACCCTAATATATTTCCAAAACACAGACCGTGCCGTGTCTACCAAATTATGCTATACATCAATCAACTCCTGTGAGTGCTCTAGAATGTCTTGCGGTTTTCGTAGCTAGAAATTGATTAATTATAAATTTCACGAAGGTTCTTATTAATAATATTACTAACTAATACTAATACTAGCTCCTGCCCACGACTCCGAAATGAACATTTACTTGTCGCGATAATTTTTATTTTCTCGTGAATGTAGCCCAAATATACAGGTTATTCAAAGTAAACACAAGTAAATTTATTTTAATTTAATGTAGATTTAATGTAATTTAATTTAGCTTTAATGTAATAAAATTTTTAATTTAATATTTTATTGTTTGAATTAACTGTATGAATAATTTAAACAAAGCCTTAATCTAAATATAGTCTAAAATAATAGTTACCTTAATATCAGGTGTATGTGCTAATATAAATAAAAATATGTATAATATATTATATCTTCTGGTATTACCGGTTAAATTTAAAATTAAAGTTACAGCCTATATACTACTAACTGCTCCACTATTGCCTCTCTCTTCTGAGCGTGTTTTAGGTAAGGAAATGTCCGCCACGCTGTCCCAATACGTGTTGGCGAATTTCACATGTCTTCGAAATATTTTTTCTTATTTCAGACGTGCAGGTTTCCTCAGGACGTTTTCTTTCACCGTCGAGCACGTGATAAATCAAAACTTAAACTTGCATTTAACAATTTCATTGGTGCCGGCGGGATCAAATCCGGGTTGTTCGTAAGCCCCTGAGCTACAATGGCTTACCCGTACCATGAATAAATTGAATACACCTAAGTTTAACCAACCGCAAACGGCCGCACCTAGTTTTAGTTGGCTAAAATTAAATAAAGTTATTCACTGTCCAATTGACTGAATTTCACGTACAAGATCAGGATTTAGACGTAACACGCTTTAAAATTATTGAATTATGTTGCATGGTTTTAACATAAAATTTTGTCTGAAAATGTGTATTAGTTAAAATTTCAGATACAAATTAATTAATTAGACTCACAAGACACTAACTTAAGATCAGCATCAAAGTCTTCAGTTCAATCTTCCTGAACTTCGAATACCAAAAACCACTTAATACGACTTAGAATAATAAACAATATTGCAGGTTAGTTAGATAGACTCAGTTTATCTAACCGAACCTGAAATATTGTTTATTAGAAACGCTGTTTCTGGATTAGTAATGGATATATTTAGTCAGTAAATATGTGATATCGCCTTACACCTTTGCAATATATTTATATTGACCACCTCTATACATCATTCCAAAAGGAGGTTGAATTTTATTTTTGTGATTTGGATAATAAACACTTGTACTTGTTATATATTAACTAACTAGTACTTTTAATATACTTACTATAAAAACGGACCAGTTTCGTCGGTAGTATAAAAATAAATATTGTGACACTAGTACAAGTGTATATCTAAATCACAAAAATTAAGCTGAAGTTTCATCAAGTGACAACAATCACAAGTGTAAATTTTAAATGAATTATTACTTCAAAAATAATAGCGGACAAATAAAAAGGTCAGATAAATAAAATAAAATAATTTATCCGTCAGCCGGATAGTAAGATTCAGCCGAAAAATATTTATTTAAGAAAAGATATGACATAAAGTGCCCATTTATTTCAATTTAAACGTTTGTTTGGGCACTTCAACAAGAGTAGCTCTGTGTGAATATTCTATTAGTTGGAGAATTGCCAGCTAATATATGAGAAAGCAAAAATCTCGATGCAAGAAAATAAAACGGTGTTTTGTTTATTACAACAAAAAGTGAAATGTTTAACCGACAATCATCCAATTTCGGTTTCGTTATAATGTCCTACCGGCCGATTTCGGTCATGGTGACCAGTCTCAACGGAGACTAGCCATTTGCGCAAGATAGGATTTTGGTGCACGAGTATATGCGCAATCACAGGTGCACTCTCTAATCCTCACTCCGTTGGGGTTCCGTAAGTGTAGTAAGAGTCAACTAAGCTATATGCCAGAAAGTTCTTTAGCTTCCGATAGATGGCATTATAACTATCTCCTTTACGCCAGACGTAAAAACCCTGACCGGCGACAGGCAGCAGCGTCAAAGGTACCAGGCGCCTGGTATTATGATCACGAATCCACCTGCCAAGCCAGACGACGATAACTAGGCAGTCCCTCTCTGCCTGTCTGTAGGTCCTGCTGGGTGTATCACCCAATACCTATTTCTGTAATCAGTAGCATCGCTTGAACTGCTATGATGTGAATGTATATAGATCCAGTATTACAGGCTGTGAGGAATTCAATCTTAGTCCTCAGTCATGACAAAGCATGTTTAGTCTTTCTTTCTTTCTTGTTCGAAAGTGACTGCAGGTGTCCATGAACCTGTTAACCATTTACCCTCGAATGGACTCTATGTTCGTTTGTCACTTCAGTTTAAAAAAAGAAATGGCGACAAGTTCACGAACTTTATTTGCTACCATGCCATGGCACGTAGTTACTGCTGTGTAGCTAGTAGTGGCATTTACTCATACTTGATGACAGATCGTACATAGAATATTTTTTTCCTTATATTTTAGTCTTTATGGGCCACAATTTTGCAAAATTTTTCCTTTAAATTTTCTCTATCGCGATGGCTTTTATAAAATTAAGTTGCTACACCCAAGAAAACGTGAGCAAAGCCGTGGGAAAAAGTTATTGTCTAATATTGGTGTAAATATTGTATACACTTTACAAAGTACTTTTTACTTTAATGAATGACTAACGTGACCATACCATCGTTTTGAACGGAACAGTCCCGCATTTAAGCTATATGTAGTTCTGAAATATATAAGAGTGATTCACTGTAACCAAAAAAAAAGCTAACAACATCCAAGCTCTGTCGTATGAAGTGATAATTTGTTAATTGGTCTACAATAAGATATTAAATGACAACCTGTAATTTCTAAATTATATTTATTATTACATCTTCTGAAAACATTACGTCTTTTTACGTCGTATACCCATGCTGCAGCTATATTATGGTTGTTGCATGAATGGGTCAGTTCGACCAGGGAAGGGCACGCTTTCCACGTTCACAGAATACCAGCGTAAAATAGGAGCTTTTTGCTGCTATGTTTCGTATTGTGAGTGTGGACATCCGGAGGCCCTTTTCACTGAAAACTAGACATTTCATCTTAGTTCTCATGGGTGAAAACGCATCTGCATTTTATTTTTTAATCGAGGATACATATGTGTATATTTGATGGGCCACAGCATCCACTTACCATCAGGTTGATTTTCTGCTCGTTTATCACCTAATTCTATAAAAAAATCAACCCACGTGACTTTAATCGGTTAGTTCTTGTTTCAGTTTTGTAAATATTTCTAAATATTTCATGAACATGTGTTTTATTCTTAAAAATATAATAATTAAAGGGTGTCCGATACAGAAGAAAAAATAAATGGTTACCTTATGAATGGCCGACTTAATACACCTTTGTGAGGGAGCGATAACTTTGCCGGATATGCGGGTCAGGTTACCCTTCCCGGGTCCTGTTTGCTACTGTTATGTGAGCTCTTTCTTATCATTAACGTACGGTTTAATTATATAAGCATGTCGTTTCTGCTAATTTAACAGAGGAAACATTTTATTTTGACGTCTTCTAAGATTATTTATATTTCATACCTAATTTTAAGATGGTTTCAGCTACTCGTAGAACTCAAACCTATTAACCATGAGAAAGTAGTCAGTTACTATGACTACACGGTAATCAATATGTAATGCCAATACATAA
This sequence comes from Parnassius orleans, assembly GCA_029286625.1. NCBI lineage: Eukaryota > Metazoa > Arthropoda > Insecta > Lepidoptera > Papilionidae > Parnassius > Parnassius orleans. Next base: position 50,714 of record JAGSMP010000673.1, read on the forward strand.
ACGATATGAAAAAATGGTGAAATATTGAATGTTGTGAAATCATTAATGCATTAATTTCAAAGTCGGTTGGAGCGAGTGATTATGCTGTCTGTACCGCATGACGGGGGATATCTGATTCCCAAAAATACATTATAATATTCAAGAAATTATACCTCAAAACTTGAAATCGAAATTGTTCAACCAGTGCGTGTTGCCAGTGATGACCCATGGCTCTGAGACGTAGTCTTTCACTGCCATACGGCCACTTATGATGACGCTCAAGGTCGCTCAGCGAGCTAAGGAGAGGGCTATGCTCGGGTTTTCTCTGCGTGATAAACTTAGAAATGAGGATATCCGCAGTAGAACCACAGTGACCGAAAAAGCCCAACGGATTAGTGTTGTGGCAATGGGCCGGCTATAGTTTGAAGAAACGCAACCGATGGGGATAAAAGGATCTCGAGGCCTGCGTACAGGTAGGCGAAGTGTAGGGCGACCCCCCACTAGATGGAGTGGCAACCTGGTAATACATGCAGGAAGGCGATAGATGCAGGTACAGGTTGCTCAGTGCCGTGCTTTGTGGTATTTATTCCTTGGGGGAGGCCTATGTTCAGCAGTGGACTGATGATGATGATTAAAGAAATTATAGACGTAAGAATCTGAATTTATTAGATGGTAGAACTCCTTTTTTGCCTAGGAATCTGTTTGGGTAGGTAACACACTCTTATCTCTTTCTGCCACCAAGCAATAGTGCTTTGCTCCGATCTGAAGGGTACAGAGAACCAGTATAATAACAGGCCCTGAGGCATTCCATCCTCGTCCTCAGAGGTGGGAACGCATCTGTCCTTCTATGTTTAAAGTCATTGCAGGTGTTCATAGACTGCAATAAACACTATACACAATAGCCATCAGGTGGCTTGTAAGTTCGTTCGTTAGAATGTATTCTATAATTTATATTCAGTTCATTGTCTGTCTCGGAGTCTTTCTGGATAGGTACCACTCTTTTACCTATTTTCGCAATATTGCCTTCATATTCGTTTTCGAATATAGAACCAGTATAATTTACAAGCTTTGTGTTATTCCATCTTGTCCTCACAGGTGACAATGCATCTATAGCCTTCTATATTTAAAAGTTGTTGCAGGTGACTGTGGCAGCAGTAGCCATTTACTATCAGGACTATAACTATCGTTGAGACTGTAGAATAAATTATATTAAAATTTTCAAATTTATTTGAAAGTTATATAGGTATCATTCAACTTCAATGAATGCCCCAATTAAACAATATAACTCTTCCAAAAAACGATATTTCCGCAATTATTTCTTCTGCGGCAGCAATGCGCCGGGTACCGGCTAGTATTTTACAAAAAGGAAGAGGAAGTTGTATTAAAGTTATGAAAAAATTGGTAAAATACGGCTCACATAGCCTTAGTTCTGGACGCCTTTCATGAATTTTATTTCTTCGACCAGTTTCAAGACAACGAAAGCGAGAATTGTGAAAAAATAAATAACAACAAATATTCGTAATTTATTTGCTATGCATATCTTTAGTGCACAGTAACAATTTTGTCGAAAGATTTGTTTTGAAAATTTGCCAGCGGATAAAATAAAGAAAAAAAAAAGCTGATTGTACGGCCAATTAACTTTACATTTGTCATTACTAAAACAAATGCAGGGCAATTCATAGAGTTAGACCAATTTACTAGGTTATTGTGTCTCTTCTCTGTATAGGAATCCGTCTGGGTTGTGTGCCATTACTATGCCTCACTGGTCTGGTGACCGATCTAGGATTCCCTGGGATCCGATCTTCCTCCGATCTAGGGAGGTCGTAAGCACGATTGCTGATCGTGTGATACGATCCTGAGTCGGGCCTAAAGTCAGTAAAAGGGTTTTTATGTTAAGAAATTTTCACTAGCAGCCCGGAGTCAGGAAGTTAGCTTTTTTCATCCTCATGCCTCAGAAAACACGTAAAACCTTTGATCCTGCACCTGATCTCTCCCTAGTGTTGTCGGTTTGCTGTCCCATCGGACTATGAGAGTGAGGGAATAGAGAGTGCACTTGTGCTTGCGCATACAGTCAGGCACTATAATCCTGTCCTGCGCAGATGGCTAGACTCCGTTGAGATTGCCACCGTGACCGAAATTCGATCTGGAGGATAAAATTATTACCTGATAACAATCCAAAATAATAATAAAGTGAGATTGCCAACCTGCTTGCCAAGCGTGACAGCTATGGCAAATATCTTCATTAAACAATCGTTGGGTAGGCCTTTGTTCAGCAGTGGTCTTTAATAGGTCAAAATATTTTTTTTAAAATATTTTTACTTTTCATGAAAACTACACTCTTAGTAAAATTTCAGTTAGTGACATAATGACAACGAGATGATTCTAAAGAGTTTGGAACACAAAATGAACATAACTTTTCCGGCTGTACGATTTTTAAAAGTTTCAGTTCAGTTTTAAACTGGAACTTGGCTTTTGTGAAAAATACCCGTCGGCTCCGTTCATTCTTAAATTCGTGATAAATCTGTATTAAAGCTAACGACTTTTATTGACTGATCGACAGAATAGTGTTTAGAAGTCCGATGATGCAGTTTTTTACTAAACGATAGCGGTAGTAACGATGGCAATTTCATCAGGTGAGCCGCATGTCTACTTTTTCAATACAACACAATAAAATATCCTTTATTGTACACTAAAAAACCAAATAACATAACAAGGAACGAACAGAGAGAAAACAAAAAGCCGTCTTATATCTTATCTTTATACAGCATTTTCTTCCAGACAACCTAAAAAGGAAATAAAGAGAAAGTTTTTTTCTTTAAAAAGAAAAAAAAAACTTTCTTTGATTCTTATTTGGGTATAATAAAGAATAAGCTATAAATATAGAAGCAAAGTTCGGCCGAACTCGTTCGAATGCGATGCTGCTGCCCATCTCCTGGTTTGTTTCCATCTGTCGCCATTTATGACAACCACGGGACGATATGGGGAAGTAGATATTCTTACACCACTACTACACGGTGGAAATAAATAAATATCGAATATGAATTCGAAATAAGTAAATATGTAATTAACTTTATCCGGCTGCCAACCCGCCTGTCAAGCGTGGCAACTATGCCAAATATCTTCCCTATGATCAGGCACTCTGTGAGATATGTTCAGTAGTGAACTTTGATATCCTGTAATGATGATGATAGGTCACAGTATCCAATCACTGTTAGATGGACTGTGTGCCCGTTTCTCACCCTTAAAAAGGTATAACTTGCTTTTAATATTAATAGAGATAGTTGTAATTAATTATTTGCCTAAATTTCAATTCATACCACAAGTAATGCAAGTATATCCCTAATACATTTCCAAAACACAGACCGTGCCGTGTCTATCAAATTATGCTATACATCAATCAACTCCTGTGAGTGCTCTAGAATGTCTTGCGGTTTTCGTAGCTAGAAATTGATTAATTATAAATTTCACGAGGGTTCTTATTAATAATATTACTAACTAATACTAATACTAGCTCCTGCCCACGACTCCGAAATGAACATTTACTTGTCGCGATAATTTTTATTTTCTCGTGTTTAAATGTAGCCCAAATACATAGGTTATTCAAAGTAAACACAAGTAAATTTATTTTAATTTAATTTAGATTTAATGTAATTTAATTTAGCTTTAATGTAATAAAAAATTTAATTTAATATTTTATTGTTTGAATTAACTGTATGATTAATTTAAACAAAGCCTTAATCTAAATATAGTCTAAAATAATAGGTACCTTAATCTCAGGTGTATATGCTAATATAAATAAAAATATGGATATTTAAAAATTAAAGTTACAGACTATATACTACTCACTGCTCACACTACTGCCTCCTCTCATTTCTGAGAGGGTTTTAGGGTAAGGAAATGTCCGCCACGCTGTCCCAATACGTGTTGGCGAATTTCACATGTCTTCGAAATATTTTTTCTTATTTCTCAGACATGCAGGTTTCCTCTGGATGTTTTCTTTCACCGTCGAGCACGTGGTAAATCAAAACTTAAACTTGCAATTAACAATTTCATTGGTGCCGGCGGGATCAACTCCGGGTTGTCAATGGCTTACCCGTACCATGAATAAATTGAATACACCTAAGTTTAACCAACCGCAAACGGCCGCACCTAGTTTTAGTTGGCTAAAATTAAATAAAGTTATTCACTGTCCAATTGACTGAATTTCACGTACAAGATCAGGATTTAGACGTAACACGCTTTACAATTATTGAATTATGTTGCATGGTTTTAACATAAAATTTTGTCTGAAAATGTGTATTAGTTAAAATTTCAGATACAAATTAATTAATTAGACTCGCAAGACACTAAACTTAAGATCAGCATCAAAGTCTTCAGTTCAATCTTCCTGAACTTCGAATACCAAAAACCACTTAGTACGACTTAGACTAGAGTCTATCTAACCGAACCTGAAATATTGTTTATTAGAAACGCTGTTTCTGGATTAGTAATGGATATCTTTAGTCAGTAAATATGTGATATCGCCTTACACATTTGCAATATATTTATGTAGACTGCCTCTATATCATTCAAAAGGAGGTTGAATTTTATTTTTGTGATTTGGATAATAGGCACTTGTACTTGTTTCAGAATATTTATTTTAATTATAAACATACTAACTATAAAACGGACCAGTTTAAAATAAATATTGTGACACTAGTACAAGTGTATATCTAAATCACAAAATGAAGCTGAAGTTTCATCAAGTGACAACAATCCCAAGTGTAAATTTTAAATGAATTATTACTTCAAACATAATAGCGGACAAATAAAAAGGTCAGATAAATAAAATAAAATAATTTATCCGTCAGCCGAATAGTAAGATTCAGCCGAAAAATATTTATTTAAGAAAAGATATGACATAAAGTGCCCGTTTATTTCAATTTAAACGTATGTTTGTGCACTTCAACAAGAGCAGCTCTGTGTGAATATTTTCGTGGAGAATTGCCAGCTAATACATGAGAAAGCAAAAATCTCGATACAAGAAAATAAAACGGTGTTTTGTTTATTACAACAAAAAGTAAAACGCTTAACCGACAATCACTCAATATCGGTTTCGTTATAATGTCCTACCGGCCGATTTTGGTCACGGTGACCAGTCTCAACGGAGACTAGCCATTTGCGCAAGATAGGATTTTGGTGCACGAGTATATGCGCAATCACAGGTGCACTCTCTACTCCCTCACTCTCCGTTGGCGTTCCGTAAGTGTTGTAAGAGTCAACTAAGCTATATGCCAGAAAGTTCTTTTAGCTTCCGATAGATGGCATTATAACTATCTCCTTTACGCCAGACGTAAATACCCTGACCGGCGACAGGCAGCAGCGTCAAAGGAACCAGGCGCCTGGTACTATGATCACGAATCCACCTGCCAAGCCAGACGACGATAACTAGGCAGTACTCCTTCTCTGCCTGTCTGTAGGTCCTGCTGGGTAGGTATCACCCAATACCTATTTCTGTAATCAGTAGCATCGCTTGAACTGCTATGGTGTGAATGTGTATAGATCCAGTATTACAGGCTGTGAGGAATTCAATCTTAGTCCTCAGTCATGACAAAGTATGTTTAGTCTTTCTTTCTTTCTTGTTTGAAGTTGGCTGCAGGTGTCCATGAACTGTATTAACCATCTACCCTCAAATGGACTCTATGTTCGTTTGTCACTTCAGTTTTCAAAAAAGAAATGGCGACAAGTTCACGAACTTTATTTGCTACCATGCCATGGCTGGTAACTTACTGCTGTGTAGCTAGTAGTGGCATTTCCTCATACTTGATGACAGATCGTACATAGAATATTTTTTTCCTTCGTTTTATGGGCCACAATTTTGCGAAAATTTTCCTTTAAATTTTCTCTATCGCGATGGCTTTTATAAAATTAAGTTACTACACCCAAGAAAACGTGAGCAAAGCCGTTCGATAAGTTATTGTCTAATATTGGTGTAAGTATTGTATACACTTTACAAATTACTTTTTACTTTAATGAATGACTAACGTGATCATACCATCCGTTTTGAACGGAACAGTCCCGCATTTAAGCTATTTGTATTTCTAAAATATATAAGAGTGATTCACTTTAACCAAAAAAAAAGCGTAACAACATCCAAGCTCTGTCGTATGAAGTGATAATTTATTAATTGGTCTACAATAAGATATTAAATGACAACCTGTAATTTCTTAATTATTTTTATTACCTCTTCTGAAAACGTTACGTCTTTTTACGTTGTATACCCATGCTGCAGCTATATTATGGTTGTTGCATGAATGGGTCAGCTCGACCAGGGAAGGGCACGCTTTCCACGTTCACAGAATAACAGCGTAAAATAGGAGCTTTTGCTGCTATGTTTCATATTGTGAGTGTGGACATCCAGGCCCATTTCACTGAAAACTAGACATTTCATCTTAGTTCTCATGGGTGAAAACGCATCTGCATTTATTTTTTAATCGAGGATACATGTTGTATATTTGAAGGGCCACAGCATCCACTTACCATCAGGTTGATTTTCTGCCCGTTTATCACCCTAATTCTATAAAAAAAATCAACCCACGTGACTTTAATCAGTTAGTTCTTATTTCAGTTTTGTAAATATTTCATGAACATGTATTTTATTCTTAAAAATATAATAATTAAAATGTGTCCGGTACAGAAGAAAAAATAAATGGTTACCTTATGAATGGCCGACTTAATACACCTTTGTGAGGGCGATAACTTTGCCGGATATGCGGGTTAGGTTACCCTTCCCGGGCCCTGTTTTACTGTTATGTGAGCTCTTTCTTATCATTAACGTACGGTTTAATTATACAAGCATGTCGTTTCTGCTTAATTTAACAGAGGAAACATTTTATTTTGACGTCTTCTAAGATTATTTATACTTAATACCTAATTTTAAGATGGTTTCAGCTAGAACTCAAACCTATTAACCATGAGAAAGTAGTCAGTTACTATGACCACACGGTAATCAATATGTAATGCCAATACATAAGCGATATGAAAAAATGGTGAAATATTGAATGTTGTGAAATGATTAATGCATTAATTTCAACGTCGATTGGAGCGCGTGATTATGCTGTCTGTACCGCATGACGGGGGATATCTGATTCCCGAAAATACATTATAATATTCAAGAAATTATACCTCAAAACTTGAAAACGAGATTGTTCAACCAGTACGTGTTGCCAGTGATGACCTATGGATCTGAGACGTAGTCTTTCACTGCCATACGGCCACGTATGAGGACGCTCAAGGTCGCTCAGCGAGCTACGGAGAGGGCTATGCTCGGGTTTTCTCTGCGTGATAAACTTAGAAATGAGGATATCCGCAGTAGAACCAGAGTGACCGAAAAAGCCCAACGGATTAGTAAGCTGAAGTGGCAATGGGCCGGCCAAATAGCTCGAAGAAACGACAACCGATGGAGATAAAAGGATCTTGAGTGGCAGCCTCGTACAAGTAGGCGAAGTGTAGGGCGACCCCCCACTAGATGGAGTGACGACCTGGTAAGACATGCAGGAAGGCGATGGATGCAGGTACACAAACACAAGCTAGTAGTACCAGTTACTCGACTCCACCGAGTCAGTAATTCATTCTTGGGTGTTGTATACGCTTTTACAACAAAATCCCAGAAAATATACAAAATTCGACCTGCTCAAAATTCATAAACTTTATTAAACATAGTTCGTATAAAAGGGTTTTATAATATTAAGGAATTTATGGATGATAATAACCCCTGAGAATGAGGTGTTCGCTACCAAGCTATTTCTAATTTGTTTTGTGTGGTTAATTGTGTAACATACATGATTGTAAGCTGTTATTTTTAAAAAAAGTCCCGCTGGGTTTTTTGCTGGTTTTTCCCAAGACAGAGGTTTTTTTTCGAACCAGTGGTTATTAAACAAAAGAGCGACTTTCAATAAGTATTATTTATAATCTATATTGAATAAAAAACTTTCTGTTTCTGTTTCTGTTGCTCAGGGCCGTGCTTTGGCATTCTTTGGGGTAGGCTTATGTTCAGCAGTGGACTTGTGAAGGCCTGTAATGTTGATGATGATGATGATTAAAGAAATTATTGACGTAAAATCTGAATTTATTAGATGGTAGAACTCCTTTTGCCTAGGAATCTGTTTGGGTAGGTAACACACTCTTATCTCTTTCTGCTACCAAGCTTTGCTCCGATCTGAAGGGTACAGAGAGCCAGTATAGTAACAGCCGTGAGGCATTCCATCCTCGTCCTCAGAGGTGGCAACGCATCTGTCCTTCTATATTTAAAGTCATTGCAGGTGTTCATAGACTGCAATAAACACTATACAATAGCCATCAGGTGGCTTGTAAGTTCGTTCGTTAGAATATATTCTATTATTTATATTCAGTTCATTGTCTGTCTCGGAGTCTTTCTGGGTAGGTACCACACTTTTACCTATTTCCGCAATCCAGCAATATTGCCTTCATACCCTTTTTCGAATATAGAGCCAGTATAATTTACAAGCTTTGTGTTATTCCATCTTGTCCTCAGAGGTGACAATGCATCTATAGCCTTCGATATTTGAAGTTGTTGCAGGTGACTATGGCAGCAGTAGCCATTTACTATCAGGACTATAGCTATCGTTGAGACTGCAGAATAAATTATATTGTGTTATTACATATATGCTATTTCTTTCTGTTATTATTCTTCTTTTTAAAGTATTTTCAAAATTGAAGATCCGTGCCTTCAGCTCCTTGAACTATGTGTTAGATAGTAATGCACGTAAATTTTTGTTTTTATTGTATTGTTTCTCTGTTTAATATCTATATAACTTAAAACAAAAACTTTTTGTTGTGTTAAAAATTATAATTATTTGGCAGTAAGCTTTAAAAGAATAAGGCTATTTTATGGAGGTGTGGGGCCTTCTGGTTCAAGTATTTGAAATACTTAAGTAAGAGATCTCAAGTATACCACAGTACCAATTTACAACGTTCATGCTACAGGAATATTAGATTTTTCATCCAATTAGGGACAACCATAATTCTTGTGTTTCTCCAAAATTATTCGAAAAGAAATACAAAAAAAAAAAGTGAATAGAGTAAAACTTTATTTTTTTAAATATTTCAATTATGGCCTGTTTCAATTTGAAAACAAATAAGGGCTTTAAGGACGCGTTTGCAAAATTGATAGGTATAGAATCGAACTATTACATTGACACGGGTCACACACAAGTATGCACGGTTAGCTGCGGTGTGGGAATCATAATCAAGTAAAACATTTTGATAATTTGAATGATATATTTTTTTTTTTATTTCTTATACCTATAAAAATATATTACATACGAAATACGAATAGTTGCTCCAGAGACTGCTAGGCACTAGAAGCCCACTACTAGCAGTGAGATGGTGGCTGTGGACTTTGGGCTGGTTTTGTTAGTTATGATAAGACTTAAGCTTCGGACGTGGTGAAGTGACCTGAAGGTATACTTCGGTGACAGCTACTGGAACTCCTCGACGAATAGTACTAAGTGTGCCGAGTTTGGGCTCGTTTTGTTAGTCATGATGAGAGCTTACCTCCGGACTTGATAGAGTGACCTGATGGTGTACTTCGGTGACTACTGCTGGAATTCCTGGACGAGTAGAACTAGGTGTGCCGAGTTTGGGCTCGTTTTGTTAGTCATGATGAGAGCTTACCTCCGGACTTGATAGAGTGACCTGATGGTGTACTTCGGTGACTACTGCTGGAATTCCTGGACGAGTAGAACTAGGCGTGCCGAGTTTGGGCTCATTTTGTTAGTTATGATGTGACCTTACCTCCGGACTTGATGGAGTGACCTGAAGGTGTACTTCGGTAACTACTGCTGGAATTCCTGGACGAGTAGAACTAGGTGTGCCGAGTTTGGGCTCGTTTTGTTAGTCATGATGAGAGCTTACCTCCGGACTTGATAGAGTGACCTGATGGTGTACTTCGGTGACTACTGCTGGAATTCCTGGACGAGTAGAACTAGGTGTGCCGAGTTTGGGCTCATTTTGTTAGTTATGATGTGACCTTACCTCCGAACTTGATGGAGTGACCTGTAGGTATATTTCGATGATTATTAAAATAACAATTTAAACGACATCAATTTTTTATTTTTAAAATATTTGTTTGAAAATGTGAAGAATGTGCTCTAGCTCCATATTTCTAGTCTGTCTTGGGTCAATCAATTCTGGGAGAAGACAATTTTTGTAAAATCTAATTAAAAAATGTTCCATTTCCTCCTTCCAAAATTGTGGATCTTTTTCTATACTCTGGTACTTTATTTTGCCAGGGCCTGTCCAAATAGCAAACACACAAGTATCTTGCCCAGTAATGCAGCATTGCCTTGAATTTGGTAATACCATCTATGATTTTATTTATCTTGAATGTGTCATTTGCTGTATACAACCAAAATCTACTTTTTAAGTTTGATGGCGTCTTCTGGCTCCATCTCATATGCCGAGGGTGGACATTTGAGTTCAATAATGCCAAGCTCACATTTTCCATCTGGGGTTGCTCCTAGAAATTCTTTGTCTATGAATAACCCGCACTGTTCTATACGGGTATTCAAAACCTTTCGAGTTCTCGAATCGCAGTCTCTTCATTACTTCTGCCATGTTTTATAGACGGCACATTGCTTAGATCTTTTCCATAAAGAATTTGTTTGATCAGTGGACCACATTCAGTTGTCGGGCGATGTTTGCAGACTGTCGCGAACCAAGACGCTGTCAAGAGTTTTCTCCGCGTTTCTAACCATAACGGACTTCCACTCTGTAATATGGTGTCTTTTTCTAATTTGTACTTTTCGGCCTCCGAAAGTTCTAACGTCTTCAAAAATTTTCTTCTTCATTCATGTCAACTTTTTGGCAATTTTCACCATAATATGCATCTTGTTTAGATATTGTAGGTCTGATATTTTTTTTCTTTTTTTTTTTCTGTAACCTTGTTCGATTTTTTTTTGCCGCATTTCTTCTAAGTGCACTATTTCAGGATTAGTTTCAGTGTTAAAATAAATGTGTGTACAGCCGACTGTAAGACACCTGTGTTATAAAACTACGGCTGCAGCGCAACGGGCCAGATAGAACCCCGCTGGGTGATTAACTCTTTTACCTCCTGTAAACTTTGCAACTCGTGCATTAAAACTTTCCACCGCATTATTCGTTTCATTGTATACAAAACTGTAAGCATGTAATGAAAGACGTTGGGCTAAGTCTTCAACTTTTTGATATACGCCGTATGTTTTCAGTTCTGGTACCATATTCACACCACGTTTTTTAATGTCATCGGTACAAAAATACGATGCACATTTGGAGTGATCACCAAATATATGGTAGGGACCATCCACTATGTCATTCTTAATGTGTCTTACTTTTTCTTCGAAAGTAACATCCTTACTGGTCCAATATTTAACACTGCTCTCAATGCCCCAACGTATCCGTAAATAATTTTCTTTTAGGATTTTTCTGCCCCTTATGTGGTATGTGGTATTGTTAGAAATTGAAAGGAGTCCCTTGCAGTAATTTCGTAATAGATGGTTTTTGCATTCAATTTTACCAACTGTTACGTTAACATATGGTCTTGCATTTCGGATACTAGCATATGTGCTTGAGTCACCATCTGCGACGTAATGGTTGTAAATAAGTCCATGCAATTCTACTGATTTTTTAAAGCCCTCCACTATTATGACTGCTTCCATTGCTGTAGAAGGACCTTGAAAATTTTTAAAACAAGTATGTTTCGGTGTGTGTGCTCCTTTTGTTTCTGCTCGTGAACAGATATTACAAATCTTATTTTTCACTCCGTAGTATAGAACTTTCTTTGAGTGCATTCCTACAATTGCACCAACTCCAGAAGAGACACTATAATTAGTTCCATACGAACGCTTGGACCAACATGCATCACCTGATACAGTTATCATCGCTATTCCATCATCATTTGTGCTCCCAATAGATAAATCATGATCATTTCTTCCTTACCAGCCTTGACCATATAGTGCTGCGCAGTTGTTTTACACCATCGACAAATTATGTCGTGTTTAGATTGGTACAATCGTACCGACATTGGTGGCATATTTACATGACACAGTATTTAGCTGCGTAACCCCAGCACCAATAGTCATTATACCGGCCATGACTTCCTCGTTCACATCCATTTTATTTTCCGAATCGTTGGAAGATTTTAAAATGAATTTAGCACCACACATTTGACACTTCATATAAAAAGTAGATTTTAGTCCAATCCTTTTTTCATTTAACATTTCAACAGTACTCAAATTGCAATTGAACATCGAACTATGGTTCCCAATTTCACGAAGTTGTTTCATAAAATAATCTACTTCTATGATTCTTCTTCCTGAAACCTTGAACGGTTCTATTTCTTCATATGTGAGTTCTAAAAAGAAAAAAAACATTGCTAGACTTGTTACTTTTTGTGCAAAATAAAGTAATAAAATGATCATAACAGAATAGTAATTTTAAATGTGTTACGCAAAATAACTTATAACTTTAGGTAGAGCCATGCTGCAGCTATATTGTATAGTTTTAGCACGAATAGGTCGGCTCGACCGGGGAAGGACCACGCTCTCACAGAATACCACCGTTAAATATCAGCTTAATTCTGCTGTGCTTCGTATGGTGAGTGTAGAGAACCAGGAAGAACCAATCAGGTGGACTGTGTGCTCGCTTGTCACCCTCATCCTATAAAAAATAAACTTACGTCAGTCGTCTCCAGATTGTTTTCATTGGAAGTACGACAACCCATTAGATCATCTTTCTGGATTCACCTCAGATGTATTACAGTATTGCGACTACCTTCAAGAACTCTGTAAAAAATAACTTATGAAACTAATGGTTCCCAATTAAAAATTAGACGTTTCAATAAACATACAGGGTAGCAGGAACATCGACACACAAACTGAAGACTGTAGACTGTAGACTCCTTAGGGTAGATATTTTACGTCGGTTATCAAAAAAACCTCCTTCTTCGAGAGGCCTGTATTTGAGCAGGCTGAGAATATTATAGGCTGATTATGTTATGGTATAGAAAATAGTGATACCTTCGCAGTCAAAACTTATAGATCAGCAACGTTTTTCTTATAACCGACGAAAAATTTCATCGCAGGGACTTCCGAATCGTGTATTAAATCCATGGTAACAGGTTACGCGTCGATGTCCCTGCCACACTATTGTATACTAACCGTCTTCCTTTTTCGAAATTATTTCTACTGGCACGAACACTTTTACGAGAGCATTTGCCAAATGTCTTATATCTCGGCATCTAAAACAATAATTGAGTTATGAAAGTTATACAATATACACTTTACTACAAACAAGATAAGAAGCATAACTAATAGAAGCATTCACCGAAGTACACTTTCAGGTCTCTCCATCAAGCGGAGGTTAGATCTCATCATAACTAACAAAACGAGCCCAAACTTGGCACATTAGTACTATTCGTCCAGGAGTTCCAGTAGCGGTCACTGATGTAAAACTTCAGGTCACTCTATCAAATCTGGAGGCAAGGTCTCATCATAACTAACAAAATGAGCTAGGTTATTCAAAGTAAACACAAGTAAATTTATTTTAATTTAATTTAGATTTAATGTAATTTAAATTAGCTTTAATGTAATAAAAATTTTAATTTAATGTTTTATTGTTTGAATTAACTGTATGAATAATTTAAACAAAGCCTTAATCTGAATATAGTACAAAATAATAGGTACCTTAATCTTAGGTGTATGTGCTTATATAAATAAAAATATGGATCTATTATATCTTCTGGTATTACCCGTTAAATTTAAAAATTAAAGTTACAGCCTATATACTACTCACTGCTCCCACTACTGCCTCCTCTCATTTCTGAGAGGGTTTTCGGGTAAGGAAATGTCCGCCACGCTGTCCCAATACATGTTGGCGAATTTCACATGTCTTCGAAATATTTTTTTCTTATTTCTCAGACGTGCAGGTTTCCTCAGGATGTTTTCTTTCACCGTCGAGCACGTGGTAAATCAAAACTTAAGCTTGCAATTAACAATTTCATTGGTGCCGGCGGGATCAAATCCGGGTTGCTCGTAAGCCCCTGAGCTACAATGGCTTACCCGTACCATGAATAAATTGAATACACCTAAGTTTAACCAACCGCAAACGGCCGCACCTAGTTTTAGTTGACCAAAATTAAATAAAGTTATTCACTGTTCAATTGACTGAATTTCACTTACAAGATCAGGATTTAGACGTAACACGCTTTACAATTATTGAATTATGTTGCATGGGCTTACCATAAAATTTTGTCTGAAAATGTGTATTAGTTAAAATTTCAGATACAAATTAATTAATTAGACTCGCAAGACACTAAACTGAAGATCAGCATCAAAGTCTTCAGTTCAATCTTCCTGAACTTCAAATACCAAAAACCACTTAGTACGACTTAGACTAGAGTCTATCTAACCGAACCTGAAATATTGTTTATTAGAAACGCTGTTTCTGGATTAGTAATGGATATCTTTAGTCAGTAAATATGTGATATCGCCTTACACCTTTGCAATATATTTATGTTGACTGCCTCAATACATCATTCAAAAGGAGGTTGAATTTTATTTTTGTGATGTGGATAATAAGCACTTGTACTTGTTTCACAATATTTATTTTAATTATTAATATGCTACTTCTTCTTCTTTTAAATTATGGCTTCTCTTGATAGAATTCTGCCAGTGTCAAGTCAGTATTAATATACTAACTATAAAAACGGACCAGTTTCGTCGGTAGTATAAAAATAAATATTGTGACACTAGTACAAGTGTATATCTAAATCACAAAAATGAAGCTGAAGTTTCATCAAGTGATGCACAATACAGTTCATGGACACCTGCAGCCAACTTCAAACAAGAAAGAAAGAAAGACTAAACACCTTGTCATGACTGAGGACTAAGATTGAATTCCTCTCAGCCTGTAATACTGGATCTATACACATTCACACCATAGCAGTTCAAGCGATGCTACTGATTACAGAAATAGGTATTGGGTGATACCAACCCAGCAGGACCTACAGACAGGCAGAGAAGGAGTACTGCCTAGTTATCGACGTCTGGCTTGGCAGGTGGATTCGTGATCATAATACCAGGCGCCTGGTACCTTTGACGCTGCTGCCTGTCGCCGGTCAGGGTTTTTACGTCTGGCGTAAAGGAGATAGTTATAATGCCATCTATCGGAAGCTAAAAGAACTTTCTGGCATATAGCTTAGTTGACTCTTACTACACTTACGGAACGCCAACGGAGAGTGAGGGATTAGAGAGTGCACCTGTGATTACGCATATACTCGTGCACCGAAATCCTATCTTGCGCAAATGGCTAGTCTGCGTTGAGACTGGTCACCGTGACCAAAATCGGCCGGTAGGACATTATTACGAAACCGAAATTGGATGATTGTCGGTTAAGCATTTCACTTTTTGTTGTAATAATCAAAACACCGTTTTATTTTCTTGTATCGAGATTTTTCCTTTCTCATGTATTAGCTGGCAATTCTCCAAAAAAATATTCACACAGAGCTGCTCTTGTTGAAGTGCACAAACAAACGTTTAAATTGAAACAAAAGGGCACTTTATGTCATATCTTATCTTAAATAAATATTTTTCGGCTGAATCTTACTATCCGGCTGACGGATAAATTATTTTATTTTATTTATCTGACCTTTTTATTTGTCCGCTATTATGTTTGAAGTAATAATTCATTTAAAATTTACACTTGTGATTGTTGTCATTTGATGAAACTTCAGCTTCATTTTTGTGATTTACATATACATTTGTACTAGTGTCACAATATTTATTTTTATACTACCGACGAAACTGGTCCGTTGTTATAGTTAGTATATTAATACTGACTTGACACTGGCAGAATTCTATCAAGAGAAGCCATAATTTAAAAGAAGAAGAAGTAGCATATTAATAATTAAAATAAATATTGTGAAACAAGTACAAGTGCTTATTATCCAAATCACAAAAATAAAATTCAACCTCCTTTTGGAATGATGTATAGAGGCAGTCACCATAAATATATTGCAAATGTGTAAGGCGATATCACATATTTACTGACTAAAGATATCCATTACTAGTCCAGAAACAACGTTTCTAATAATTAATATTTCAGGTTCGGTTAGATAGACTCTAGTCTAAGTCGTACTAAGTGTGTTATGTCATAGATACTATTTACTTTATATTATAAGTCCTGTATACTTTATATTGTTTATTTACTAAATTACTTTCTTAGAAGCCAAACTAATGTTATGTCATAAGATACCATTTACTTTATGTAATAATACCTGTATACTTTATATTGTTTATTTACTTAAAAGCTAAATTACTTTCTTAGAAGCCAAACTAATGTTATGTCATAGGACACTATTTACTTTTTATGTTATAAGACCTGTATACTTTATAAATCATATTGTTTATTTTCTTAGAAGAGCCACACTAATTCGATTGTAATATTATATGCTAATGTTTATAGTTTACCATAAGTTAACCATAATACCAAGAACAATGTTGTTCCCTTATGTTTACCCCCACCTCCTAGCTTCCTACACTATTTAAATCAAATCTTTCGATCCCTGAAACGACAACCGATGGGGATAAAAGGATCTCGAGTGGCAGGCTCGTACAGGTAGGCGAAGTGTAGGGCGACCCCCCACTAGATGGAGTGACAACCTGGTAAGCCATGCAGGAAGGCGATGGATGCAGGTACAGGTTGCTCAGGGCCGTGCTTTGTGGCATTCCTTGGGGGAGGCCTATGTTCAGCAGTGGACTTGTGAAAGTCCGTAATGTTGATGATGATGATGATTTAAGAAATTATTGACGTAAGAATCTGAATTTATTAGATGGTAGAACTCCTTTTTTGTCTAGGAATCTGTTTGGGTAGGTAACACACTCTTATCTCTTTCTGCTACCAAGCAATAGTGCTTTGCTCCGATCTGAAGGGTACAGAGAGCCAGTATAATAACAGCCCGTGAGGCAGTCCATCCTTGTCCTCAGAGGTGGGAACGCATCTGTCCTTCTATGTTTAAAGTCGTTGCAGGTGTTCATGGACTGCAATAAACACTATATACAATAGCCATCAGGTGGCCTGTAAGTTCGTTCGTTAGAATATATTCTATTATTTATATTCAGTTCATTGTCTGTCTCCGAGTCTTTCTAGGTAGGTACCACACTTTTACCTATTTCCGTAATCCAGCAATATTGCCTTCATACCCTTTTTCGAATATAGAGCCAGTATAATTTACAAGCTTTGTGTTATTCCATCTTGTCCTCAGAGGTGACAATGCATCTATAGCCTTCTATATTTGAAGTTGTTGCAAGTTGTTACATGACTATGGCAGCAGTAGCCATTTACTATTAGGACTATAACTATCGTTGATACTGCAGTATTCTGCAGTCTGCATTAAATTCTGTTATTACATATCTTCTATTACTTTCTGTTATTATTCTCCATTTTACAGTATTTGCAAAATTGAAGATCCGTGCCTTCAGCTCCGTGAACTATATGTTAGATAGTAATGCACATAAATTTTTGTTTTTATTGTATTGCTTCGCTGCTTAGTATCTATATAACTTAAAACAAAAACTTATTATTGTGTTAAAAATTATAATTATTTGGCAGTAAGCTTTAAAAGAATAAGGCTATTTTATGGATGTGTGGGGCCTTCTGGTTCAAGTATTTTAAATACTTAAGTAAGAGATCTCAATTATACCACAGTACCAATTTACAACGTTCTTGCTACGGAATGAAAAAAAAACATTTTTTATATTTAAAAATATTAGATTTTTCATCCAATTAGGGACAACCATAATTCTTGTGTATCTCCAAAATGATTCGAAAAAGAAATACAAAAAAAAATAGTGAATGGAGTAAAACTTTATTTTTATAAATATTTCAATTATGGCCTGTTTCAATTTGAAAACAAATAAGGGCTTTAAGGACGCGTTTGCAAAATTGATAGGTATAGAATCGAACTATTACGTTTACACGGGTCACACACACAAGTGTACGCACGGTTAGCTGCGGGTGTGGGAATCATAATCAAGTAAAAACATTTTGATAATTTGAAAGATTGATTTTTTTTCATTTCTTATACCTATAAAAATATATTACATACGAAATACGAATAGTTGCTCCAGAGACTGCTAGGCATAAAGCCCACTACTAGCAGTGAGATGGTGGCTGTGGACTTTGGGCTGGTTTTGTTAGTTATGATGAGAGCTTACCTCCGGACTTGATAGAGTGACCTGACGGTGTACTTCGGTGACTACTGCTGGAATTCCTGGATGAGTAGAACTAGGTGTGCCGAGTTGGGGCTCGTTGTTAGTTATTATGAGACCTAACGTCCAGGCTTGATGGAGACGATGGGTACTACGGTGACTGCTGCTGGAATTCCTGGACAGTAGAACTTGGTGTGCCGAGGTTGGGCTCATTTTATTAGTCATATGAGCCTCCGGACTTGATGAGTGACCTGATGGTGTACTTCGGTGACTACTGCTGGAATTCCTGGACAAGTAGAACTAGGTGTGCCGAGTTTGGGCTCGTTTTGTTAGTCATGATGAGAGCTTACCTCTGGACTTGATAGAGTGACCTGATGGTGTACTTCGGTGACTACTGCTGGAATTCCTGGAGTAGAACTAGGTGTGCCGAGTTTGGGCTCGTTTTGTTAGTCATGATGAGCTACCTCCGGACTTGATAGAGTGACCTGATGGTGTACTTCGGTGACTACTGCTGGAATTCCTGGACGAGTAGAACTAGGCGTGCCGAGTTTGGGCACATTTTGTTAGTTATGATGTGACCTTACCTCCGGACTTGATGGAGTGACCTGAAGGTGTACTTCGGTAACTACTGCTGGAATTCCTGGACGAGTAGAACTAGGTGTGCCGAGTTTGGGCTCGTTTTGTTAGTCATGATGAGAGCTTACCTCCGGACTTGATAGAGTGACCTGGTGGTGTCTTCGGTGACTACTCCTGGAATTCCTGGACGAGTAGAACTAGGTGTGCCGAGTTTGGGCTCATTTTGTTAGTTATGATGTGACCTTACCTCCGGACTTGATGGAGTGAGTATTTCGATGATTATTAAAATAAAAATTTAAACGACATCAATTTTTTATTTTTAAAATATTTGTTTGAAAATGTGAAGAATGTGCTCTTAGCTCCATATTTCTAGTCTGTCTTGGGTCAATCAATTCTGGGAGGAGACAAGTTTTGTAAAATCTAATTAAAAAATGTTCCATTTTCTCCTTCCAAAATTGTGGATCTTTTTCTATACTCTGGTACTTTATTTTGCCAGGGCCTGTCCAAATAGCAAACACACAAGTATCTTGCCCAGTAATGCGCAGTTGCCCTTGAATTTGGTAATACCATTTATGTTTTTTATCTTGAATGTGTCATTGTATACAACCAAAATCAACTTTTTGAAGTTTGATGGCGTCTTCTGGCTCCATTTCATATGCCGAGGGTGGACATTTGACTTCTATAATGCCAAGCTCACATTTTCCATCTGGTGTTGCTCCTAGAAAGGAAATTCTTTGTCTATGTATAACCCGCACTGTTCTATACGGGTATTCAAAACCTTTTCGGGTTCTCGAATCGCCTCTTCATTACTGCCATGTTTTATAGACGGCACATTGCAGATCTTTTCCATAAAAATTTGTTTGATCAGTGACCACATTCAGTTGTCGGGCGACGTTTGCAGACTGTCGCGAACAAAGCGCTGTCAAGAGTTTTCCGCGTTTCTAACCATAACGGACTTCCACTCTGTAATATGGTGTCTTTTCTAATTTGTCCTTTTCGGCCTCCGAAAGTTCTAACGTCTTCAAAAATTTTCTTCTTCATTCATGTCAACTTTTTGGCAATTTTCACCATAATATGCATCTTGTTTAGATATTGTAGGTCTGATATTTTTTTTCTTTTTTTTTTCTGTAACCTTGTTCGATTTTTTTTTGCCGCATTTCTTCTAAGTG
The DNA here is from genome assembly GCA_029286625.1 of Parnassius orleans. Classification (NCBI taxonomy): domain Eukaryota; kingdom Metazoa; phylum Arthropoda; class Insecta; order Lepidoptera; family Papilionidae; genus Parnassius; species Parnassius orleans. The sequence goes on from JAGSMP010000673.1 coordinate 70,683, forward strand.
CACTATTTCGGGATTAGCTTCAGTGTTAAAAATAAATGTGTGTACAGCCGACTGTAAGACACCTGTGTTATAGGAAACTACGGCTGCAGCGCAACGGGCCAGATAGGACCCCCGCTGGGTGAAGTTAACTCTTTTACCTCCTGTAAACTTTGCAACTCGTGCATTAAAACTTTCCACCGCATTATTCGTTTCATTGTATACAAAACTGTAAGCATGTAATGAAAGACGTTGGGCTAAGTCTTCAACTTTTTGAAATACGCCGTATGTTTTCAGTTCTGGTACCATATTCACACCGCGTTTTTTAATGTCATCGGTACAAAAATACGATGCACATTTGGAGTGATCACCAAATATATGGTAGGGACCATTCATTATGTCATTCTTAATGTGTCTTACTTTTTCTTCGAAAGTAACATCCTTACTGGTCCAATATTTAACACTGCTCTCAATGCCCCAACGTATCCGTAAATAATTTTCTTTTAGGATTTTTCTGCCCCTTATGTGGTATGTGGTATTGTTAGAAATTGAAAGGAGTCCTAGTAATTTCGTAATAGATGGTTTTGCATTCAATTTTACCAACTGTTACGTTAACATATGGTCTTGCATTTCGGATACTAGCATATGTGCTTGAGTCACCATCTGCGACGTAATGGTTGTAAATAAGTCCATGCAATTCTACTGATTTTTTAAAGCCCTCCACTATTATGACTGCTTCCATTGCTGTAGAAGGACCTTGAAAATTTTAAAACAAATATGTTTCGGTGGGTGTGCTCCTTTTGTTTGTGCTCGTGAACAGATATTACAAATCTTATTTTTACTCCATAATATAGAACTTTCTTTGAGTGCATTCCTACAATTACACCGACTCCAGAAGAGGCACTATAATTAGTTCCGTACGAACGCTTGGACCAACATGCATCACCTGATACAGTTATCGTCGCTATTCTATCATCGTGCTCCCAATAGATAAAGCATGATCTTTTCTTCCTTACCAGCCTTGACCATATAGTGCTGCGCAGTTGTTTTCCATCGACAAATTATGTCGTGTTTAGATTGGTACAATCGTACCGACATTGGTGGCATATTTACATGACACAGAACAGTATTTAGCTGCGTAACCCCAGCACCAATAGTCATTATACCGGCGATGACTTCCTCGTTCACATCCATTTTATTTTCCGAATCGTTGGAAGATTTTAAAATGAATTTAGCACCACACATTTGACACTTCATATAAAAAGTAGATTTAAGTCCAATCCTTTTTTCATTTAACATTTCAACAGTACTCAAATTGCAATTGAACATCGAACTATGGTTCCCAATTTCACGAAGTTGTTTCATAAAATAATCTATTTCTATGATTCTTCTTCCTGAAACCTTGAACGGTTCTATTTCTTCATATGTGGAGTTCTAAAAAGAAAAAAACATTGCTAGACTTTTACTTTTGTGCAAAATAAAGTAATAAAATGATCATAACAGAATAGTAATTTTAAATGTGTTACGCAAAATAACTTATAACTTTTGGTAGAGCCATGCTGCAGCTATATTGTATAGTTTTAGCACGAATAGGTCGGCTTGACCGGGGAAGGACCACGCTCTCACAGAATACCACCGTTAAATATCAGCTTAATTCTGCTGTGCTTCGTATGGTGAGTGTAGATAACCAGAAGAACCAATCAGGTGGACTGTGCTCGCTTGTCACCCTCATCCTATAAAAATAAACTTACGTCAGTCGTCTCCAGATTGTTTTCATTGGAAGTACGACCATTAGATCACATCTTTCTGGATTCACCTCAGATGTATTACGAGTATTGCGACTACCTTCAAGAACTCTGTAAAAATAACATGAAACTAATGGTTCCCAATTAAAATTTGACGTTTCAATAAACATACAGGGTAGCAGGAACATTGACACAAACTGAAGACTGTGACTCCTTAGGGTAGATATTTTACGTCGGTTATCAAAAACCTCCTTCTTCGAGAGGAGGCCTGTATTTGAGCAGGCTGAGAATATTATAGGTTGATTATGTTATGGTATAGAAAATAGTGATACCTTCGCAGTCAAAACTTATAGATCAGCAACGTTTTTCTTATAACCGACGAAAAATTCCATCGCAGGGTCTTCCGAATCGTGTACTAAATCCATGGTAACAGGTTACGTGTCGATGTCCCTGCCACCATATTGTATACTAACCGTCTTCCTTTTTCGAAATTATTTATACTGGCACGAACACTTTTACGAGAGCATTTGCCAAATGTCTTATATCTCGGCATCATAAAACAATAATTGAGTTATGAAAGTTATACAATATACACTTTACTACAAACAAGATAAGAAGCATAACTAATAGAAGCATTCACCGAAGTACACCTTCAGGTCTCTCCATCAAACTTGGAGGTATGGTCTTATCATAACTAACAAAACGAGCCCAAATTCGACACACCTAGTTCTACTCGTCCAGGAGTTCCAGTAGCAGTCACTGATGTACACCTTCAGGTCACTCCATCAAGTCCGGAGGTAATTTCACATCATAACTAACAAAATGAGCCCAAACTCGGCACACCTAGTTCTACTCGTCCAGGTGTTCCCGTAGTAGTCACCGAAGTACACCATCAGGTTTCTCCATCCAACCCGGAGGTTAGATCTCATCATAACTAACAAAACGAGCCCAAGCTCGGCACACTTATTACTTACTACTCGTCCACTTGTCCCGTAGTAGTCACCGAAGTTCACCTTCAGGTCACACCAGTCCAAGACGAATAGGTATTTCTTGATAATCATCATTACAGCCCTTCACAAGTCCACTGCTGAACATAGGCCTCCACCAAGGAATGCCACAAAGCACGGTCCTGAGCCACCTACATCCATCGACTTCCTGCATGTCTCACCAGGTCGTCATTCCATCTTGTGGGGGGACGCCCTACACTTCGCCTTTATTTATTTATATACACTTTTAGCAAAACAAAATTATAATAAAATCTATACTTATAAAATGATGATATTATTTTACCTTGTCAAGTACCTATGTATCAAATTCGAATATTTTGTGTTTATACAGCGATCTTTTCGCTGAATGATGGATAGTATCCACTCACGACGGCGGTCGAGCGCGGACTGATAGGCATGCGTCAGATATATCAAAACGAATCTAAAATCCGATTTCAAACACATGAATCGTATCGATTTCTCAAACTAGAAAATCCTTTTAAAAATTGACCTAACTAAGCTACGATCTTAAGATCTGTAACCAAACGAATCTGAATCGACAATACCCAAATCTAAACAAACGCAACTGATGTGGTTTTCAGTTTCTCTCTTTCTAACCAAACACGTAGCGGAATGAAAAGGATGGCGTGAATTTTAGGATTTGGATTTCGGTTTGTCGGCTATAATCTATTACAATTGAAATATGCGCTCAATATTATGCTTACTTCTAATTACTTAAAGTCTATATTTGCTTTGCGAGATTTTCTGTTGATGAATTTTGGTTCCGTGTTGGGTGTTTGCCTAGAATCTTTGAAATATGCGATCAATATCATTCTTATTATTGAGTTGTTAAAGACTATATTTGCAGATTGTTGGATGATTTATTTTTGTTTTGGTTTAGTGGTTGTTTACTAGAAATAATCTTTTGTTTTCATGTTGCTTTCGTTTATATGCAAATTTGACCTTAGTGACAAGTAAGTGTGTGCCGGTGTCGTATCAGTGAATTACAGGATATGTAATTACATTAAGTTTATTGCCTGTTTCTTTAGCAGAGTTTAAAGTAAAAAATACATAAGTTAACTAAGTGATTGTGTGTGAGTATATAAATATATATATATATATAAGTGAGTAAGTTTATATAACATTTAAATATTTTGATTTTGACTATCAAGCTTTTTGTTTAGACTTTTTAATTGATTAGACGAGAACTGTTTTGATTTTCAAAATATCGCGAATATCCAGTGAGGTATGGACTCATTTTGACAAAAAAGGAGTTGCAGTGTGTAAATATTATAGTCAAAATATATCATATAAATCTACAACGGGTAATCTAGAAGCTCATTTAAAACGATCTCACGCTTCAATTTATTTGGCGCAAAAAACAAGTACCGATTTAGGAAATACAAAAAAAATTATTAAGAAAACATTGTAAATATGCCGATTTTAAAATGCGTCGCATAAGTTTTAATTTCATACAAAACTTTTCTGCTAATCCTAAGCCTAGATTGAAGCATAAAGGATAATCGCGCAAATCAGTTTCTTTATTACATTTGCGTTTGTCGTTTCGTTAACTTATAAAACGAAATCTAAATACGCAAACGAAACTAAGCGCTACTGAAATCGGATTTTTAAAAACGGATTATGAAATCTGAAATCGGATAAATATCCGTTTGCGTTCAAATTAAAAAACGCCCATGACTACGGACTGAGGTTTCATCGAAATTTTTGTACAATAAATCAAAACAGGCACCAAAAATAAAATAACCCTTATTGCAATCCATTATGATTCATCCGTATTAGCAAAATATGTGAAATACTAAGTATCAGTTTTTATTTTTTTTACGATTATTTGCGACATTTTGATAAAAATAACACCTATTTTTTATTGAATATGTCTGCCTACTTATAGTATTTTTAGAAATCTTAATATATGTTGATAATAGAACAAAAATGTACCTAAACACAAGCCAGTATCGTTAATTTTGTAGAAAATGGCTAGGGAAGATCGTATTTACAATATAAAAACTATTATTTTCAACAAAAAGTCACCACCATTTGAAGATGAAGAACCATTCTATACGTGGTAGCAATTAGCTATGTTTGATTTGGTTTAGTTTGTCACAAAATATACCGAAAAACAGCATAATTTCGCGATTTTTAAACGCCTTTTACACTATTGGAAGAAGACAGCAAAGTTATTTGGTATACTTCGAGAGTGTGGTCCTTCACCGGTCGATCTGACCGAATCGTGCTACAACCATACTCGTAATATATCTTTAGCATGGCTTTACCACATATTACAAACGATATTACAATTCACATGATGGTACCAAAGTGGACTCTGTGGTCCATGGATTCTTACATCTATCCTCGATTAAGAATCAAAATTTAGATGCGTTGCCACGGCTGAGGACGCAAGTAGAATCCTTCGTATACTGGTAATGAAAGTGTCGCCGGTTTTAATTACTTACTACTGGAAGGACAGCAAAGTTGCCCGGTCAAACCAACCCATTTGTGCTCTGTCTCCTGTTATCTTATTTTATTTAAAACTTTTTTCTCTACAAGGATATGTACCATATCTTGTTCCTGTTTCAAATAAATTATGAGTAGTTACAGGGAAATTATGAGTAGTGCGGGATCAATGTGATGTGTATATATGCAGAAATAAACTTTACTATATATAAACTTTAATATATACTTAAAACCAATCTATTTTACATAAACTGTTATGAAATTTCTTCACCAGAGTTACTGGTGGTAGAATTCCTTTTCTACCTAGTCCGTGAAGTCCGATATAAGTAAGTAAATTCCATCTTAGTCCTCAGAGGCGACAACACTTCCGTAGTCATTTTGTTTAAAGTTGATTCCATTTGTCCATAGATTGCAGTAGCAAAAAAATCAAAAAATAAAAACAATGGACTATTGGCTCTATAACCCTCTAAGAAAGAAGAGTACAAAAACTGACCTTTTATAATTTATACTTATACTTGGTGAAACTCCAGCTTAATTTTTGTGATTTGGATAAACATAAGAAATAAACATAAGAAATATATTATAATCTGATGCCGTGAGGCGAAACCAGTCAGTTTTTATAGTTAGTAAATAAATAATGTTCAATAAATATTGTGAAACAAATACAAGTGTTCCAAATCACAAAAAAATACCTTTTAAATTTAAAAGTAATTGTTATAAATTATATAACAAATAATACATCTAGATTTCTTACTGCATGTGATCCAACCGACTTACTGTGATTAAGCTCAGAGATTTACGTGAAACAAAAAAAAAATCGTAATATTATGGCAGGTACAAATTATAATGTGAGAAATGCTTGATTTAGCCAGATTTACAACTGTGTAAAATTTAAGAGAAAATTAAACATGGCAACTAAGTAAAAGTCAATTCATAAGTAATAAAGTACAAAAAGAACAAAATAATCAGTAACTACTTAAAGAATAAAATAATATGCACATAATGCTTCCGAAGTTATTAAAAGACATAGTGTATAGAAGAAATTAAGCTCCGACTGAAGCTACTATATAAATTATTTATATAGCTGAAGTAACCCTAGCATCGTCTTAATGCATTTAAAATTACAACCTCTATTTTCCACCCTTAGGCGTGAAATTTTTCTCAAAATGTATATTAATTTAAGGGTTGTCCACAACCCTTAAATTAAAATTAACTAACAAAAACTAATCAATAAATTCGATTCTCAAGTTGCGAAGACATCGCTTAATAAACATAAAAAATTATTGAATTTAGAACCGTCCCTTTTTTAAAGTGAGATGAAGCTGCCGTAGTGCCTTTTTAGTGTTCTTTCACGAGCTATACATAATAAAGACATTAGAAAATTCCCATCCTCCAAACTTATGACTAAAAATATTTTGTAAATGGGCTGACAATGTCGCTGGGTTTCTAGCTGGTTCTACCCTGGACGGAGAATTTTTCCGAACCAGTGGTAAACGTAAAAAATGGTTTTCATTAAGAATAACTAGTAATCTATATTGATAAAAATATTTTAAATGAAACAAATTATACGCATTCTATCACGTTTGATTTAACTGTTTAATTCCGACGTTTCGGGTGCTAACACCCATGGTCACAGGGATTAGTGTTCATATAAGAAATCAAAAATATTTTATTTTATTCTATTCTAATTAATTCTATTCTATTACATTCAATTCAATTCCTTTTCATCTCATTCCATTCCCTTACATTCCGTTCCGTTCCATTCCATTCCATTCTATTTTATTCGATGCTATTGCCTATGGGCTGGTTCATATTATAATAATATCATCGACAGCCATCAATTTCAATTTTGAACATAGGCATTCCCGTTATAACAGGACTTGCCTTAATCGTCACGATTATGGGCTGATTCACGATCGCAGTACCATAAGTGAGCACCTTTGACGCCGCAGTCAGCCACCGGTCTGTGTATTTTATATCTGGAGTGAATGAGATGGTTATACCACAATCGCTTACGTGGTATAGTAGCGGCACGAAAGTCTAGCGGTGACCGCTTTGCGCATAAGTCGTGCTGATTGGCATTGCGCATAAGTCGCGCTGATTGGCTCTCCAGTCACGTTCGTTCAATTCAATTCGTGCGCGTCCCCTCCACGTTTCGTTCAGCGCTAGACTTACGTGCCGCGACTTGTAGAGCCACACGGCAGCTATATATACATATCACACTACTGTGTATATTATAGGTGTGCGTAATAATTGTGTTACTAGTAATTTGAACAGTCTGTGAAGTTTCAACCTTAATAAGCAATTGTGTTTGTTAACGGAAGATTAATTAATCAAACCTCGCCCTCTATTCACGTCTTATAGTTTTAGGTGCGATATCCTTACAGGCAATTTCTTGCCGGTGGCTTATCAAGGAAAATGGTTTACCTAATTTAGTAAAGTGAGTTGCGAGATAACACAGCAATACCGTTGGTTCAACTATTTCGACCGTAACACAAATAGTTTTCTTTAAAAAAAAAACTTTCTTTGATTCTTACTTGGGTATAATAAAGAATAAGCTATAAATATAGAAGCGAAGTTCGGCCGGACTCGGTCGAATACGATGCTGCTGCCCATCTCCTGGTTTGTTTCCATCTGTCGCCATTTGTGACAACCACGGGACGATATGGGGAAGTGGATATTCTTACACCATTACTACACTCAAATTAGTAAATATGTAATTAACTGTATCCGGTTGCCAATCCGCCTGTCAAGCGTGGCAACTGTATATCTTCCCATGATCAGGCACTCTGAGATATGTTCAGCAGTGGACTTTGATAGCCTGTAATGATGATGATGATGATGGCGATAGGTCACTGTATCCAATCACCGTTAGATGGACTGTTTTAAATTTAATAGAGATAGTTAAAATTATTTGCCTAAATTTCAATTCATACCACAAGTAATGCAAGTATATCCCTAATACATTTCCAAAACACAGACCGTGCCGTGTCTACCAAATTATGCTATACATCAATCAACTCCTGTGAGTGCTCTAGAATGTCTAGCGGTTTTCGTAGCTAGAAATTGATTAATTATAAATTTCACGAGGGTTCTTATTAATAATATTACTAACTAATACTAATACTAGCTCCTGCCCACGACTCCGAAATGAACATTTACTTGTCGCGATAATTTTTATTTTCTCATGTTTAAATGTAGCCCAAATACATAGGTTATTCAAAGTAAACACAAGTAATTTTTTTTTAATTTTATTTAGATTTAATGTAATTTAATTTAGCTTTAATGTAAAAAAAAAATTAATTTAATGTTTTATTGTTTGAATTAATTGTATGAATAATTTAAACAAAGCCTTAATCTAAATATAGTCTAAAATAGTAGGTACCTTAATCTCAGATGTATGTGCTAATATAAATAATAATATGGATATATTATATCTTCTGGTATTACCGGTTAAATTTAAAAATTAAAGTTACAGCCTATATACTACCCACTACTCTCTTTCCTCCTCTCATTTCTGAGAGGGTTTTAGGTAAGAAAATGTCCGCCACGTTGTCCCAATACGTGTTGGCGAATTTCACATGTCTTCGAAATATTTTTTTTTCTTAATAATATATTTTTCAGACATGCAGGTTTCCTCAGGATGTTTTCTTTCACCGTCGAACACGTGGTAAATCAAAACTTAAACTTGCATTTAAAAATTTCATTGGTGCCGGCGGGATCAAATTCGGGTTGCTCGTAAGCCCTGAGCTACAATGGCTTACCCGTACCATGAATAAATTGAATTCACCTAAGTTTAACCAACCGCAAACGCACCTAGTTTTAGATGGCTAAAATTAAATAAAGTTATTCATCCCAATTGACTGAATTTCACGTACAAGATCAGGATTTAGACGTAACACGCTTTACAATTATTGAATTATGTTGCATGGGTTTACCATAAAATTTTGTCTGAAAATGTGTATTAGTTAAAATTTCAGATACATTAATTAATTAATAAACACTAAACTTAAGATCAGCATCAAAGTCTTCAGTTCAATCTTCCTGAACTTCGAATACCAAAAACTTAGTACGACTCAGACTAGAGTCTATATCTAACCGAACCTGAAATATTGTTTATTAGAAACGCTGTTTCTGGATTAGTAATGGATATCTTTAGTCAGTAAATATGTGATATCTTACACCTTTGCAATATATTTATGTTGACTGCCTCTATACATCATTCAAAAGGAGGTTGAATTTTATTTTGTGATTTGGATAATAAGCACTTGTACTTGTTTCAGAATATTTTTAATTATTAATATATTAACTATAAAACGGACCAGTTTCATCGGTAGTAAAAATAAATATTGTGACACTAGTACAAGTGCATATCTCACAAAAATGAAGCTGAAGTTTCATCAAGTGACAACAATCACAAGTGTAAATACTTCAAAATAATAGCGGACAAATAAAAGGTCAGATAAATAAAATAAAATAATTTATCCGTCAGCCGGATAGTAAAATTCAGCCGAAAAATATTGATTGAAAAGATATGACATAAAGTGGCCATTTATTTCAATTTAAACGTTTGTTTGAACACTTCAACAATAGCAGCTCTGTGTGAATATTTATTTGGAGAATTGCCAGCTAATACAGAAAGCAAAAATCTCGATACAAGAAAATAAAACGGTGTTTTGTTTATTACAACCGCAAGTGAAATGTTAACCGGCAATCATCCAATTTCGGTTTCGTAATAATGTCCTACCGGCCGATTTTGGTCACGATGACCAGTCTCAACGGAGACTAGCCATTGCGCAAGATAGGATTTTGGTGCTCGAGTATATGCGTCACAGGTGCACTCTCTCCCTCACTCCGTTGGCGTTCCGTAAGTTTGTAAAGTAGCCAGCTATGCCAGTTCTTTTAGCTCTCGATAAATGGCATTATAACTATCTCCTTTACGCCAGACGTAAATAACCTGACCGGCGACAGGCAGGTGTCAAAGAACCAGGCGCCTGGTACTATGATCACGAATCCACCTGCCAAGCCAGACGACGATAACTAGGCAGTACCTTCTCTGTCTGTCTGTAGGTCCTGCTGGGTAGGTATCACCCAACCTGTTTCTGTAATCACTAGCATCGCTTGAACTGCTATGGTGTGAATGTGTATAGATCCAGTTTTACAGGGTGTGAGGAATTCAATCTTAGTCCTCAGTAATGACAAAGTATGTTTAGTCTTTCTTTCTTTCTTTCTTGTTTGAAGTTGGTTGCAGGTGTCCATGAACTGTATTAACCATTTACCCTCAAATGGACTCTATGTTCGTTTGTCACCAGTTTAAAAAATAAATGGCGAAAAGTTCACGAACTATATTTGCTACCATGCCATGGCACGTGTTACTTACTGTGTGTAGCTAGTAGTGGCATTTACTCATACTTGAATTTACTCATAATAGAATATTTTTTCCTTAGTCTTTATATGCCACAATTTTGAAATTTTTCCTTTAAATTTTCTCTATCGCGATGTTTTTATAAAATTATGTTGCTACCAAGAAAACGTGAGCAAAGCCGTGGGAAAAAGTTATTGTCTAATATTGGTGTAAATATTGTATACACTTTACAAAGTACTTTTTACTTTAATGAATGACTAACCTGACCATACCATCCGTTTTGAACGGAACAGTCCGCATTTAAGGTATATGTAGTTCTGAAATATATAAGAGTGATTCACTGTAACCAAAAAAAAGCAAGCATCCTGACGTATGAAGTGATAATTTGTTAATTTGTCTACAATAAGATATTAAATGACAACCTGTAATTTCTAAATTATATTTATTACCTCTTCTGAAAACGTTACGTCTTTTTACGTTGTATACCCATGCTGCAGCTATATTATGGTTGTTGCATGAATGGGTCAGCTCGACCAGGGAAGGGCACGCTTTCCACGTTCACAGAATACCAGCGTAAAATAGGAGCTTTTTGCTGCTATGTTTTGTATTGTGAGTGTGGACATCCGGAGGCCCTTTTCACTGAAAACTAGACATTTCATCTTAGTTCTCATGGGTGAAAACGCATCTGCATTTTATTTTTTAATCGAGGATATATCTGTGTATATTTGATGGGCCCTTACCATCAGGTTGATTTTCTGCTCGTTTATCACCTTAATTCTATAAAAAAAATCAACCCACGTGACTTTAATCGGTTAGTTCTTATTTCAGTTTTGTAAATATTTCCTGAACATGTATTTTATTCTTAAAAATATAATAATTAAAATGTGTCCGGTACAGAAGAAAAAATAAATGGTTACCTTATGAATGGCCGACTTAATACACCTTTGTGAGGGAGCGATAACTTTGCCGGATATGCGGGTCAGGTTACCCTTCCCGGGTCCTGTTTGCTACTGTTATGTGAGCTCTTTCTTATCATTAACGTACGGTTTAATTATACAAGCATGTCGTTTCTGCTTAATTTAACAGAGGAAACATTTTATTTTGACGTCTTCTAAGATTATTTATACTTAATACCTAATTTTAAGATGGTTTCAGCTAGAACTCAAACCTATTAACCATGAGAAAGTAGTCAGTTACTATGACCACACGGTAATCAATATGTAATGCCAATACATAAGCGATATGAAAAAATGGTGAAATATTGAATGTGAAAATTAATGTAATTTCAATCGATTGGAGACTGATTATGCTGTCTGTACCGCATGACGGGGGATACCTGATTCCCGAAAATACATATTCAAGAAATTATACCTCAAAACTTGAAAACGAGATTGTTCAACCAGTAACGTGTTGCCAGTGATGACCTATGGATCTGAGACGTGGTCTAGATCTGATCTAGGGAGGTCGTAAGCACGATTCCTGATCGTGTGATACGATCCTGAGTCGGGCCTAAAGTCAGTGAAAGGGTTTTTATGTTAAGAAATTTTCACTAGCAGCCCGGAGTCAGGAAGTTAGCTTTTTTCCATCCTCATGCCTCAGAAAACACGTAAAACCTTTGATCCTGCACCTGATCTCTCCCTAGTGTTGTCGGTTTGCTGTCCCATCGGACTATGAGAATGAGGGAATAGAGAGTGCACTTGTGCTTGCGCATACAGTCAAGCACTATAATCCTGTCCTGCGCAGATGGCTAGACTCCGTTGAGATTGGCCACCGTGACCGAAATTCGATCTGGAGGATATTATTATTACCTGATAAAAACCCAAAATAATAATAAACTGAGATTGCCAACCTGCTTGCCAAGCGTGACAGCTATGGCAAATATCTTCATTAAACAATCGTTGGGTAGGCCTTTGTTTAGCAGTGGTCTTTAAATAGGCCTTTAAATATTTAAAAAAAAAATGCATTTTTTTAAAAATATTTTTTACTTTTCGCGAAAACTATACTCTTAGTAAAATTTCGGTTACTGACATAATGACAACGAGACGATTCTAAAAGAGTTCAGTTTTGCCGAATTCGGAACACAAAAATGAACATAACTTTTCCGGCTGTACGATTTTTAAAAGTTTTAGTTCAGTTTTAATCTGGAACTTGGCTCTTGTGAAAAATACCCGTCGGATCCGTTTATTCATTCTTAAATTCGTGATAAATTTGTATTAAAGCTAACGGCTTTTATTGTTTGATCGATAGAATAGTGTTTAGAAGTCCGATGATGCAGTTTTTTACTAAACGGTAGCGGTAGTAACGATGGCAATTTCATCAGGTGAGTTGCATGCTCCTTTACTTCTTCCAATACAACACAATACAATATCCTTTATTGTACACTAAAAAAAACAAATAACATAACAAGGAACGAACAGAGAGAAAAACAAAAGGTGGTCTGGGATGTGCCAGAAAATTGTTTTGGCTTCCGATAGATGGCGGTGTAATCTCGTTAACGCCAGGTGTCAAACACTGTCGAAAATAAAGAGTGCAGCGTCAAAAGTACCGCGCCTGTGAAGCTGCTCCCCGGCACCGCCCGTAATAATTAAAATGGATCATAACAAACAACAAATCGTTTCTAAAATTTATAGGAATAGGACAGAAAATAAATAAGGTTTTTCGCAAGGAATAAACTTGAAGTAGTCAAGTTACACCAATGTAAGACTATAAAATAAAAGACGTCATTGGTCAGAATAAAAGTACGTTAATGTTATCAAATAAAGATTCTTACTCAGTGTCAGGAAATGGACATCCGTTTTTGTCGCCAACAATAAAATAAAATATAGCTGGAATGAAAATGATTGCAGTGTTAGGCACTTTTAGAGAGAGGAAGTTCATATAATGAAACTAAAAAAAAAATATAATTAAAAGCGATAAAATTCGTAAAATTGGTCTTATTTAATGTGAGGAAGTTCATTTTAAGAACATGTATAAAAAAAAATAAGAGAGATACACGAGCTAACAGTCTTCCTGATGGTAGGCGGCTTATGCAGACTATGAAAACGTGCAGTAATTTTTTGGTATACTGCGAGAGTGTGCTCCTTCACCGGTCAATATGACCCAATCGTGCTACAACCATACTCGTAATATATCTTTAGCATGGCTTTACCACATATTACAACCGATAGCTAAATAATTAACCTGATTAAACCAAAGTGGACTCTGTGGTCCACGGATTCTTACATCCATCCTTGATTAAGAATCAAAATTTAGATGCGTTGCCACCGCTGAGGACGCAAGTAGAATCCTTCGTATAATGGTAATGAAAGTGTCTCCGTTTTTAATTACTCTTGGAAGGACAGCAAAGTTATGCTGCTATTACTGCGCGAGCGTATTCCTTGCCCGGTCAAACCAACCCATTTGTGGTCTGTCTCCTGTTATCTTATTTTATTTAAAAACTTTTTTCTCTACAAGTATATGTACCATATCTTGTTCCTGTTTAAAATAAATTATGAGTAGTTACAGGGAAATTATGAGTAGTGCGGGATCATTGTGATGTGTATATACATGCAGAAATAAACTTTACTATATATAAACTTTAATATATACTTAAAACCAATCTATTTTACATAAACTGTTATGAAATTTCTTCACCAGAGTTACTGGTGGTAGAATTCCTTTTCTACCTAGTCCGTATATAGTATAGAAAGCCGATATAACTAAATACATTCCATCTTAGTCCTCAGAGGCGACAACACTTCCTCACTAGTCATTTTGTTTGAAGTTGATTCCATTTGTCCATAGATTGCAGTAGCCGAAAAATCAAAAAATAAAAACAATGGACTATTGGCTCTATAACCCTCTAAGAAAGATGAGTACAAAAACTGACCTTTTATAATTTATACTTGTGATTGTTGTCACTTGGTGAAACTCCAGCTTAATTTTTGTGATTTGGATAAACATATGTATAAGAAATATATTATAATCTGATGCCGTGAGGCGAAACCAGTCAGTTTTTATATTTAGTAAATAAATAATGTTCAATAAATATTGTGAAACAAATGCAAGTGTTCCATATCACAAAAAAATTACCTTTTATCTTTAAAAGTAATTGTTGTAAATTATATAACAAACTACATCTAGATTTCTTACTGCATGTGATCCAACCGACTTACTGTGAGTAAGCTCAGAGATTTACGTGAAACAAAAAAAAAATGGGAATATTATGGCAGGTACAAATTATAGTGTGAGAAATGTTTGATTTAGCCAGATTTACGACTGTGTAAAATTTAAAAGGAAATTAAACATGGCAACTAAGCAAAAGTCGAATTCATAAGTAATAAAGTACAAAAAGAATAAAATAATTAGTAACTACTTAAAGAATAAAATAATATGCACATAATGCTTCCGAAGTTATTGCTAAAACATAGTGTATAGAAGAAATTAAGCTCCGACTTCAGAAGCTGCTATATGGAAATTATTTAGATAGCTGGAAGTAATCGCTAGCATGTCGTCTTAATGCATTTAAAATTACAAACCCTATTTTCCACCCTTGGGCGTTAATTTTTTTCTCAAAATATATATTATGGGACAACCCTTAAATTAAAAATTAACTAATAAAAACGAATCAATAAATTCGATTTTCAAGTTGCGAAGATATCGCTTAAAAACATACAAAAAAAATTGTTGAATTTAGAACCGTCTCCTTTTTTAAAGTGAGATGAAGCTGCCGTAGTGCCTTTTTAGTGTTCTGTAACAAAATAAGCAAATGGAATTACATTTTTGTCCGTACGTCTGTCACGAGCTATACATAATAAAGACATGAGAAAATACCTATCCTCCAAACTTATGACTAAAAATATTTTGTAAATGGGCTGACAATGTCGCTGGGTTTCTAGCTGGTTCTACCCAGGACGGAGAATTTTTCCGAACCAGTGGTAAACGTAAAAAAAATGGTTTTTATTAAGAATAACTAGTAATCTATATTGATAAAAATATTTTAAATGAAACAAATTATACGCATTCTATCGCGTTTGATTTAACTTTTTAATTCCCGACTTTTCGGGTGCTTAACAGCACCCATGGTCACAGGGGATTAGTGTTCGCGTAAATATAAGAAATCAAAAATATTTTATTTTATTTATTCTATTCTAATTAATTCTATTCTATTACATTCAATTCAATTTTTTTTATCCCATTCCAATCCCTTCCATTCCGTTCCATTCCATTCCATTCCATTCTATTCTATTTTATTCGCCTATGGGCCTGGTTCATATTATAATAATATCATCGACAGCCAGTTAATTTCAGTGTTGAACATAGGCATTCCCGTTATAACAAGGACTTGCCTTAATCGTCACGTTTACTGGCTGATTCACGATCGCAGTACCATAAGTGAGCACTTTTGACGTCGCAGTCAGCCACCATTCTGTGTTTTATATCTGGAGTGAATGATATGACTATACCACAATCGCTTACATGGTATAAGTAGCGGCACGAAAGTCTAGCGGTGACCGTTATTGCGCATAAGTCGTACTGATTGGATTATTGCGCATAAGTCACGCTGATTCACTCGTGCATATCGTTCGCACGCGCTAATTGGCTCTACAGTCGCGTTCGTGCAATTCAATTCGTGCGCGTCCCCTCAACGTTTCGTTCAGCGCTAGACTTACGTGCCACGACTTGTAGAGCCACACGGCAGCTATATATACATATCACACTACTGTATATATTAAAGGTGCGCGTAATAATTCTGTTACTAGTAATTTGAACAGCCTGTGAAGTTTCAACCTTAATAAGCAATTGTGTTTGTTAACGGAAGATTAATTAATCAAGCCTCGCCCTCTATTCACGTCTTATAGTTTTAGGTGCGATATCCTTACAGGCAATTTCTTGCCGGTGGCTTGTATCAAGGAAAATTGAATGGTTTACCCTAATTTAGTAAAGTGAGTTGCGAGATAACACGGCGATACCGTTGGTTCAACTATTTCGACCGTCTTATCTGATATTTCATGTTTAACACAAATTTGCTCTAAGGTAATATATGAGACTAATAGTATTGTATTTATTGCGATGAGTCACTTTTTACAATCAAGATTAAGCTTTCAAGCTAGCATAAGTAAAATGTAAAAAGTAGAGCGTTGTAAGAATATCCACTACCCAATATCACACCCATACAGATGTAAATAAACCAGAAGATATGCAGTCGATTTGCATCGAGTTGTGCGAGGAAGAAAACTTCTTCTAAATCGCACAGTGGTGGATCGCCAATCATACAGATGTTATGAATGGTATCGCGAGTTTTGTCGTGATGTGCGATGGTGAAATTGAGCGGCTTGAATTAGTCCGAACAATTCCTCAGAGCATGTGATAAAATACGCAAAGAGATGCAACATCTCTTCGCAGTTCCAGTGAGTCAAGCCGATCGGAAAGAACTCGGTCGTCGACGATTCGAGCTGCTCTGCGCTGGATGCGGTCAAGTGCAAGGAGCTCGCACTGGAGAGCCCTTTCCCAGAGATGGGAACAGTATTCCATGTGGGGTTGAACTTGCGCCTTGTAAAGTTGCAAGCGGTGTGCCGGCATGAAATACTGTCCCGCTCTGCTGAGCACGCCAAGCTTTTTAGAGGCCAATTTTGCTTTCTCTTCTAAGTGACCACAAAACTGCACATCATTCAATATGTCGACACCGAGGATTCCGATACTGGCTGAGGCAACAAGAGGAGTGCCTCGATACTGAGGAGATACGACAAAGGGGTTCTTTTGAGCGGTAAACGCGCAAACTTGTGTCTTCTTGGGATTGAACTGGACTAGATTTAGTCGCCCCTAATCCGAGACTTTGTTCAACAAAGCTTTTAACGGTAGCAAAGATCTTATTTCTTGAAGGTGACAAAACATCTTCTATTTTATTCTTAGGGCAAAAAGAAGTGCACCTTAGCCAGACAATCTTATATATAAAAATTAAAATTTGTTTGTTCGTATTTTATGCGCTGCTATACCGTTCATCAGATTGCGGTATAACTTTGTCAACTTATTGCTTGAACTTCCGCAAATATTATAGGCATGGTGCAATTAACTTACACTAGGTGGCGCGCCTATCGTACCGAAAAATTTATTTGAAAGTTGTATAAGTATCATTCAACTTCAATGAATTCCCCAATTAAACAATAAAACTCTTCCAAAAAACGATATTTCCGCAATTATTTCTTCTGCGGCAGCAATGCGCTGGGTACCGGCTAGTATTTTATAAAAAGGAAGAGGAATTTGTATTAAAGTTATGAAAAAATTGGTAAAATACGGCTCACATAGCCTTAGTTCTGGACGCCTTTCATGAATTTTATTTCTTCGACCAGTTTCAAGACAACGCAAGCGAGAATTGTGAAAAAATAAATAACAACAAATATTCGTAATTTATTTGCTATGCATATATTTAGTGCACAGTAACAATTTTGTCGAAAGATTTGTTTTGAAAATATGCCAGCGGATAAAATAAAGAAAAAACAAAGCTGAATGTACGGCCAATTGACTTTACATTTGCCATTACTAAAACAAATGCAGGGCAATGCATAGAGATAGACTAATTTACTGGGTTATTGTGCCTCTTCTCTGTATAGGAATCCGTCTGGGTTGTGTGCCATTACTATGCCTCACTGGTCTGGTGACCGATGTAGGGATTCCCTGGGATCCGATCTTCCTCCGAGGTCGTAAGCACGATTGCTGATCGTATGATACGATCCTGAGTCGGGCCTAAAGTCAGTAAAAGGGTTTTTATGTTAAGAAATTTTCACTAGCAGCCCGGAGTCAGGAAGTTGGCTTTTTTCATCCTCCTGCCTCAGAAAACACGTAAAACCTTTGATCCTGCACCTGATCTCTCCCTAGTGTTGTCGGTTTGCTGTCCCATCGGACTATGAGAGTGAGGGAATAGAGAGTGCACTTGTGCTTGCGCATACAGTCAGGCACTATAATCCTGTCCTGCGCAGATGGCTAGACTCTGTTGATATTGGCCTTCGTGACCGAAATTCGATTTGGAGGATATTATTATTACCTGATAACAACCCAATAATAATAATAAACTGAGATTGCCAACCTGCTTTCCAAGCGTGATAGCTATGGCAAATATCTTCATTAAACAATCGTTGGGTAGGCATTTATTCAGCAGTGGTCTTTTTAATAGGCTGCAATATTTTTTTTTTATATTTTTTCTTTTCGCGAAAACTACACTTTTAGTAAAATTTCAGTTACTGACATAATGACAACGAGACGATTCTAAAAGAGTTCAGTTTTGCCGAATTCAGAACACAAAAATGAACATAACTTTTCCGGCTGTACGATTTTTAAAAGTTTCAGTTCATCAGCTCCGTTAATTCATTCTTGAATTCGTGATAAATCTGTATTAAAGCTAACGGCTTTTATTAATTGATAGACAGAATAGTGTTTAGAAGTCCGATGATGCAGTTTTTTACTAAACGGTAGCGGTAGTAACGATGGCAATTTCATCAGGTGAGCCGCATGCTCCTTTACTTCTTCCAATACAACACAATACAATATCCTTTGTTGTACACTAAAAAAACCAACTTTCTTTGATTCTTTCTTGGGTGTAATATAGAATAAGCTATACATATAGAAGCGAAGTTCAGCCGGACTCGGTCGAATGCGATTTTGCTGCCCATCTCCTGGTTTGTTTCCATCTGTCGCCATTTATGACAACCACGGGACGATATGGGGAAGTAGATATTCTTACACCGCTACTACACGGTCGAAATAAATAAATATCGAATTTGAATTCGAAATAAGTAAATATGTAATTAACTATATCCGGTTGGCAACCTGTCAAGCGTGGCAACTATGGCAAATATCTTCCCCATGATCAGGCATTCTGTGAGATATAATCAGCAGTGAGCTTTGATATCCTGTAATGATGATAGGTCACAGTACCCAATCACCGTTAGATGGATTGTGTGCGCGTTTCTCACCCTAAAAAAGGTATAACTTGCTTTTAATATTAATAGAGATAGTTGTAATTAATTATTTACCTAAATTTCAATTCATGCCACAAGTAATGCAAGTATATCCTAATACATTTCCAAAACACAGACCGTGCCGTGTCTATCAAATTATGCTATACATCAATCAACTCCTGTGAGTGCTCTAGAATGTCTTGCGGTTTTCGTAGCTAGAAATTGATTAATTATAAATTTCACGAAGGTTCTTATTAATAATATTACTAACTAATACTAATACTAGCTCCTGCCCACGACTCCGAAATGAACATTTACTTGTCGCGATAATTTTTATTTTCTCGTGTTTAAATGTAGCCCAAATACATATGTTATTCAAAGTAAACACATGTAAATTTATTTTAAATTAATTTAGATTTAATGTAATTTAATTTAGCTTTAATGTAATAATATTTTTAATTTGATGTTTTATTGTTTGAATTAACTGTATGAATAATTTAAACAAAGCCTTAATCTAAATATAGTCTAAAATAATAGGTACTTCAATCTCAGGTGTATGTGCTAATATAAATAAAAATATGGATATATTATATCTACTGGTATTACCAGTTAAATTTAAAAATTATAGTTATAGCTTATATACTACTCACTGCTCCCACTATTGCCTCCTCTCATTTATAAGAGGGTTTTAGGGTAAGGAAATGTCCGCCACGCTGTCCCAATACGTGTTGGTGAATTTCGCATGTCTTCGAAATATTTTTTTCTTATTTGTCAGACATGCAGGTTTCCTCAGGATGTTTTCTTTCACCGTCGAGCACGTGGTAAATCAAAACTTAAACTTGCAATTAACAATTTGATTGGTGCCGGTGGGATCAAATCCGGGTTGCTCGGCCCCTGAGCTACAATGGCTTACCCGTACCATGAATAAATTGAATACACCTAAGTTTATTCACTGTCCAATTGACTGAATTTCACGTACAAGATCAGGATTTAGACGTAACACGCTTTAAAATTATTGAACTATGTTGCAGGGGTTTACCATAAAATTTTGTCTGAAAATGTGTATTAGTTAAAATTTCAGATACAAATTAATTAGACTCGCAAGACACTAAACTTAAGATCAGCATCAAAGTCTTCAGTTCAATCTTCCTGAACTTCAAATACCAAAAACCACTTAGTACGACTTAGACTAGAGTCTATCTAACCGAACCTGAAATATTCATTTATAGAAACGCTGTTTCTGGACTAGTAATGGATATCTTTAGTTAGTAAATATGTGATATCGCCTTACACATTTGCAATATATTTATGTTGACTGCCTCTATACATCATTCCAAAAGGAGGTTGAATTTTATTTTTGTGATTTGGATAATAAGCACTTGTACTTGTGTCACAATATTTATTTTAATTATTAATATACTACTTCTTCTTCTTTTAAATTATGGCTTCTTTTGATAGAATTCTGCCAGTGTCAAGTCAGTATTAATATACTAATTATAAAAACGGACCAGTTTCGTCGGTAGTATAAAAATAAATATTGTGACACTAGTACAAGTGTATATCTAAATCACAAAAATGAAGCTGAAGTTTCATCAAGTGACAACAATCACAAGTGTAAATACTTCAAACATAATAGCGGACAAATAAAAAGGTCAGATAAATAAAATAAAATAATTTATCCGTCAGCCGGATAGTAAAATTCAGCCGAAAAATATTTATTTAGGAAAAGATATGACAATAAGTGCCCATTTATTTCAATTTAAACGTTTGTTTGTGCACTTCAACAAGAGCAGCTCTGTGTGAATATTTTTTTGGAGAATTGCCAGCTAATACATGAGAAAGCAAAAATCTCGATACAAGAAAATAAAACGGTGTTTTGATTATTACAACAAAAAGTGAAATGCTTAACCGACAATCATCCAATTTCGGTTTCGTAATAATGTCCTACCGGCCGATTTTGGTCACGGTGACCAGTCTCAAAGGAGACTAGCCATTTGCGTTAGATAGGATTTTGGTGCACGAGTATATGCGCAATCACAGGTGCACTCTCTACTCCCTCACTCTCCGTTGTCGTTCCGTAAGCGTAGTAAGAGTCAACTAAGCTATATGCCAGAAAGTTCCTTTAGCTTCCGATAGATGGCATTATAACTATCTCCTTTACGCCAGACGTAAATACCCTGACCGGCGACAGGCAGCAGCGTCAGCGAACCAGACGCCTGGTACTATGATCACGAATCCACCTGCCAAGAAAGACGACGATAACTAGGCAGTACTCCTTCTCTGCCTGTCTGTAGTCCCTGCCAGGTATCACCTAATACCTATTTCTGTAATCAGTAGCATCGCTTGAACTGCTATGGTGTGAATGTGTATAGATCCAGTATTACAGGGTGTGAGGAATTCAATCTTAGTCCTTAGTCATGACAAAGTATGTTTAGTCTTTCTTTCTTTCTTGTTTGAAGTTGGCTGCAGGTGTCCATGAACTGTATTAACCATCTACCCTCAAATGGACTCTATGTTCTTTTTTTTTTTTATAGGAGAGGGCAAACGAGCATGCGGCTCACCTGATGGTAAGTGACTACCGCCGCCCATGAACAACTGCAACACCGGGGAACCAGAGGAATTGCAGATGCGTTGCTGGCCTTTTATAAAGGAGTAGGCTCTTTTCTTGAAGGTCCCTAAGTCGTATCGGTCCGGTAAAATCGCTGGTGGTAAACTATTCCACAAGGAAGTTGTGCGAGGAAGAAAACATCTTCTAAATCGCACAGTGGTGGACCGCCAATCATCCAGATGGTGTGGATGGTATCGGGAGTTCTGCGCGATGTGCGTTCGTGAAATGTGGCGGCTGGGATTAATCCGAACAATTCCTCAGAGCACTCTCCGTGGTAAATCAAAAGATCAAAGAAAATGCAAAGAGATGCAACATCTCTTCGCAGCGCCAATGAATCGAGCCGATCGGAAAGGACTCGGTCGTCGACGATCTGCCGCTCTGCGCTGGATGCGGTCAAGTGGAAGGAGCTGGCACTGGGAGCCCCAGCCCAGAGATGGGAACAGTATTCCGTGAGGCCGAACCTGCGCCTTGTAAAGTTGCAGGCGTTGTGCCGGCATGAAATACTGTCCCGCTCTGCTGAGCACGCCAAGCTTTTAGAGGCCAATTTGGCCTTCTCTTCCAAGTGACTGCGAAACTGCACGTCACTCGATATGTCGACGCCGAGGATTCCGATACTGGCTGAGGCAACAAGGAGTGCCTTGAAACTGAGGAGATACGACAAAGGGTTCTTTTAGCGGTAAACGCGCAAACTTGTGTCTTCTGAGGATTAAACTGACTAGATTTAGTCGTTCCCAATCCGAGACTTTGTTCAGCAAAGACTCGACTTCAGACACAAGTTTGTTCCGGTACTCGGCGACGTTTTCCCGAGAAATATTCGCACGGCTGGCGTATAGAGCATCACCAGTGCTATCATCCGCATAGCAATGAATGCTGCGGTTTGCAACATATCATTGATATGCAGAAGAAACAGCGTTGGTGATAGCACGCAGCCTTGTGGAACACCAGCGTTAATAGGCTTGTAGTCGGAGCATGCACCGTCTACAACGACCTTGATGTCTGATCTGCAAGAAAGCTGGTGATCCAATTGCACAATTTCTCGGAAGCCCATAGGAAGGAGCTTCGTAAGAAGCGTTGTGCCAAACCCGATCGAAAGCCTTCGCAATGTCCAAACTAACGGCCAATGCCTCCCTTGACTCTACTGCCTCCGCCCATCTATGAGTCAGGTAGACCAGAAGTAGCTCGGTTTCTCTGCGTGATAAACTTAGAAATGAGGATATCCGCAGTAGAACCAGAGTGACCGAAAAAGCCCAACGGATTAGTAAGCTGAAGTGGCAATGAGCCGGCCATATAGCTCGAAGAAACGACAACCTATGGGGATAAAAGGATCTCGAGATCCTTTTATCCCCATAAGGATCTCGAGTGGCAGCCTCGTACAAGTAGGCGAAGTGTAGGGCGACCCCCCACTAGATGGAGTGACGACCTGGTAAGACATGCAGGAAGGCGATGGATGCAGGTACAGGTTGCTTAGGGCCGTGCTTTGTGGCATTCTTTGAGGGAGGCTCATGTTCAGCAGTGGACTTGTGAAGGCCTGAAATATTGATGATGATGATAATTAAAGAAATTATTGAAGTAAGAATCTGAATTTATTAGATGGTAGAACTCCTTTTTTGCCTAGGCATCTGTTTGGGTAGGTAACACACTCTTATCTCTTTTTGCCACAACAGCCCGTGAGGCATTCCATCCTTGTCCTCAGAGGTGGCAACGCATCTGTCCTTCTATGTTTAAAGTCGTTGCAGGTGTTCATGGACTGCAATAACCACTATACACAAATGCAAAGCCATCAGGTGGCCTGTAAGTTCGTTCGTTAGAATATATTCTATTATTTATATTCAGTTCATTGTCTGTCTCGGAGTCTTTCTGGGTAGGTACCACACTTTTACCTATTTCCGCAATCCAGCAATATTGCCTTCATACCCTTTTTCGAATATAGAGCCAGTATAATTTACAAGCTTTGTGTTATTCCATCTTGTCCTCAGAGGTGACAATGCATCTATAGCCTTCTATATTTGAAGTTGTTGCAAGTTGTTACATGACTATGGCAGCAGTAGCCATTTACTATTAGGACTATAACTATCGTTGAGACTGCAGAATAAATTATATTCTGTTATTATATATCTGCTATTTCTTTCTGTTATTATTCTCCATTTTACAGTATTTGCAAAATTGAAGATCCGTTCTTCAGCTCCGTGAACTATGTGTTAGATAGTAATGCACGTAAATTTTTGTTTTTATTGTATTGTTTCGCTGTTTAATATCTATATAACTTAAAACAAAAACTTTTTGTTGTTTTAAAACATATAATTATTTGGTAATAAGCTTTAAAAGAATAAGGCTATTTTATGGAGGTGTGGGGCCTTCTGTTACAAGTATTTTAAATACTTAAGTAAGAGGTCTCAACTATAACACAGTACCAATTTACAACGTTCTTGTTACGGAATGAAAAAAACATTTTAAATATTTAAAAATATTAGATTTTTCATCTAATTAGGGACAACCATAATTCTTGTGTTTCTCCAAAATTATTCGAAAAATAAAATACAAAAAAATAGTGAATGGAGTAAAACTTATTTTTTTTTAAATATTTCAATTATGCTCTGTTTCAATTTGTAAACAAATAAGGGGACAAAATTTTTAATGTAACTATTTAGACTATATTCTAGTTATTACCGTGAGCTTGTGTTATTGTTTAATCCACTTAAAATATCGTATCTGTTTAATGCTAGAATTGAAATGGTTTAACTCTTAGAAAATAAACAGCATTTTTCTAAAACAGCAACTACAGTGGAATCCGTTTATAATGACATCGAAGGGAAATAACAAACACGTCATACTAAGCGGACGTCATATAAAGCATTTTGTAGAAAATAAACAATCACCTGTTTTTGTTAGTATGTATTTATTTTAATAGAGAAAAATCTTAAAGTAACTTAAATTTTTAATAATAAATTCTTGTTTTTAAAAATCACTGAGATTGTCGAATGACCAACCCCGAATTCCCTTGCGAGAGATGAGTTGAATTCTCCGTTTTCTAAACTGCACGTGCACTGACGTTAAGATTTTTTTTTTCACAAATCACTAACAAACAATGCGTGACCTTCAACTATCAATTGCCCACTGAGACTCAAAACAAAAGAAAGCCATGCACGCGCCGAACGTCGTCGGGTATCATTTGACTCTCCTGAACACTGCCGAAGGTGTTAGGAATCATGTCGGTCACTATAACCGGACACAATTTAGTAAAAATGGGTCACAATAAGCGACATGTCACTATAAGCGAAGTCATTATATCCGACTTTATTATAAAGAATTAATATGAAACCAAACTTCGCTGTGTAATTACTTCATAATAAGCGGTTGGTCAATATAGGCGGAGTCATAATAACCGGATTCTACTGTACTAAAACTACTAACTGCCTAAAACCGCGTGGTGTTCCACTGGGCATAGGCCTCCTATAATTTCTGCGAATGTTAAAGAACAAGGAAAGAGTACTAACGTTGAGACCGTGGTAAATCAGCCTCAGCTAAACAGGATTGAAGTCGGTTATCTTGCTTAAAAGTTACAGCCTAATACATCCTACAGCTGGGCAAAGGCCTTCTCTCAATTCTTAAAATGTGTCCGTCGTGCGTCCTCAATGCGTGTTGGCGAATTTTACATGTGTGTAAAATATGTATTTTTTTTGCACTACAGTGTTGTGGTTTGAAGGGCTGTGGGTTACAGGTTGTGGGGCATTCCATCTGGGTCCTCGTTTGGGACAACGCATCTGCATCCTTCTTTATTTTAAGTTGTTGCAGGTCCATAGTAGGTATATTTACCTTCAAGTGAACTGTAAGTTTGTTTTAATTTTATTTAAAGAAACGGGCAAGGACTTAAGGCGGGATGTTTCTCTATTATTAGTGGTAACCAGACGAACTTGCGCCCTGTCGTATAAGGTTGATATTTGTCCAGCTCAAAGTAAACGTGCGACATTAGGTTATTTTTGTTAATATTTTATTCATTTTTTTTGTTTTTTATAGAATAAGGATCATAAACGAGCATATAGTCCACCTGATGGTAAATAGATGCTGTAGCCATAAACTTCTACATTTATCCTATCCTACATCATATATTATTATATTAAGAATCAAAATACAGATGGGTTGTCACCCAATTCAATATTGATTACAAGTAATTCTTATTGAAAGTCATTTCATTACTTTTACCACTGTATCGGAATAACCTCTGTCCTGGAAAGAATCAGCAAGAAACCCAGCGGGACTTTTTTTTTTTCAAAGTAATATTATACAATAAATCACAGGTTGTACAAACTACTTACGAAACTCATTTACGAAACAGTTTAGAAGGTTTTTTATAGGATAAGGGTGACGGGGTAAGTAGTTGCTGTGGCTCATAGACATCTACATTTATCCTGGTTTGCGAATCAAGATACAGATGCACTGTCAGCCGTGAGGACTAAGATGGAATGCCTCTTTTCCAGTAAAAAGAGTCTCCAGTTCTCTACACTCACCATACGAAACACATCGGCTTTAAGCTGCTATTTTACGCTGGTATTCTGTGAGAGCGTGGTTTTTCCCCGGTCGAGCCGACCCATTCGTTCTAAAATACAATTAATATAGCTGCTGTATGGCTCTACTACGTTATAACAAAAAATACTTAATTTGAAACTATTTTGGTTATTAACAGGAAATAAATGATCTATATAAAAAAATGGCTGATCAAGAATCAATTCAATACCATGTCTTTATAATATTGAAAAATATGAATGGTTATCGCTGGAAAAAAAAACGAGTACTTTCATTGAGTATTTCTATTTTTTCTATATGTATATATTTTTTCCGAGTACGTACTATTTTGAGAAATATCGTTGCACGAGCGTATAATTCGTGTCTAAAATACGATATTTTTGTCCAACCTGGCTTTAAAAAAAATACTTTGGATTTAATACTATTAAGTAGTAAGCAGTTCGAAGATCTTTCTGCTATGTGGTGGCTCGGTATATTGGGAATTTCTCGATAGCGAAAATAGCGTTATACTCACAATACTTAATCTAGAAATACTTAAGAAATAGTTACTGTTGAAAGTTTTCATTAAAATTTAACTTTTAATGAAAATTAAAGACGATGTCCGCATCCTATCTTCTCTCCATTAAAAGTGACAGGTCTATTTCTATAGGATAAGGGTGACAAACGAGCACACATTCCACTTGATGGTCATCTTAATATTATATCCTCAATTAAGAATCAAAATGCAGATGCGTTGTGACCCCGGAGGACTAAGATGAAAGATGGAAACAACGCATCGTTTGCAGTAAAAAAAGGTCTCCGGTTCTCTACACTAAACACATAACATAGCAGCATTAAGCTGCCATTTCACGCTGGTGTTCTGTGACACGTGAAGTACGCTAAAAAGACCAGCTCGACGGTCTAATTGCTTCAAAATACCCTCTTAGAAATGGCCTGTGCCCAATTTATTCATTCAATCTATTTTATATTAGCGGTAGAACATTTTTCTGCCTAGGAGTTCTTCTAAGTAAGTACTACCCGTTTACCTATTGTGACGGAGCATCGTTATTATTAATAATAAATAATAATTAAATTCAATATATAAACATTTAAAAATATCAAAGATATAAAATTTTAAACAACTAAAATGCATTAATAAGCATTAAGTTAAAATACATTCATTTCGAACCTTCAGTATTGTAGTATAGTAAAGGCATAATATTGCCTTTAAAAAACTTTTAAATTTATTAAAATTCTGCTTAAAATATTCAAAATGTATTAAATAATGGAAATACAAGTCGAATATATTATAATAATAAAGATACAATAAAAATAAGTTATTGAGCGTGTTCTTGTAATGATGCAGCGTGTTCTCGTATTACTGGAGGGTGTTCATGTAATGTTTACTTATATGACGGAGTTGCCGGAGACGCATACCCAAGGTCGTACATATATATGGGATGGTAGGGTACCTGACTACTATAGCACTCTTGCACAATGTATAGTCCTATATTAGGGACTTATGACAGTATGGTCTATGATACAAAAGCATTAATATTGAAGATCTCTTAGATGCATAAGCATTATGACAGCAGAGTTATGACTTGAAGTCCAATATATTAAAGACATATAATAGTAAGCTCTATGAAATATAGCAAATATGTGGAAGGTCTCGAATATTCTCTCTCTCGTACAGGCATCATATTGATAGAAATGGGACTTGAAAAGGATTATTATAGTGGCGTGTAGATTGCTTCACAGTGTCCGAGACCGAGGTAAACTTGGACTCGCTAACCGATATGTCCTGGCCGGTGATAAGCGGGTTTTTTGTAGCAATACGACTTGCTTGTGGACATCGCTCACCCCTACCGTTTGTGTTTGTTCGGCGTCTTAGCGCATAGTGTTATGATACGTCGGCTATCTTTCGGATTAGGTTGAGTGTGTTCGGTAATACTTTTAAGTGCAACAAGCATACCCAACTCCATGTCTTAGTGCAATAGCGCTATAATACGTGGATTTTTAGCTATTGGCGTCTTAGTACCATGCTACTTTGATATGGTGGTGCTATTTTTAGTTAACAATAATATAAGATATAATAGATGTAGATGTCATTATTTTAAAGTACAGATAATATAGATATAGATGTCAATAGGCCACAGCATGCACTTACCATCAGGTGGACTGTGTACTCGTTTGTCACTCTTATTCAAAACAAATGTTTTTTAAATTGTTATTAAGGTGATAAGATGTATTTTGGTTTATCTTCTGTTTAAATTTTTCCTCTGTCGTCTCTTACGATACAAACGGGATGATATTGAGAAGTGGACTCTCTTACACCGCCACTAAAAGGATATACCATAAATCCTATAAAGTAATAAGCCAGCAAAACATTTCTTAGTAATGCGTACAAATGGGATTCATTAGTTTAGCACACGTTGGCTAAACGACACTAAATATAGATTATCAGGCGAAAAGTCTCAGCTTCTAATCGCAAGGCTAATTTGAACAACGCTCACGTCTCCGGTCCCGTGAAGGTTATCAGGCTTAGAGCACTTTGTATTTATATTGGAAATAGTTTCGTGTCCATTTTTATAGTACATATACGGTAATGAAGTAGAGGCTATACTTTCATATAGTTGTATGTGGATAGCGTATTAATTAATAGATTATTTGACAAACAACCACATACTCCACCTGATGGCAAGTGGAAGCGAGTGGTTATATATGATAGAGGGCAATCATTAAAAGAAACGAAAAATAAACTAATTTCAAGTGAATCATGAATTTTATTAATCTTTTTTTTTTACAGAATAAGGATAAGGATATAATATGTATGCGTAGGTAAAAGTAAAGTAAAGTAAAGTAAAAAAGAGTAAGTAAAGTAAAGGCAAACTATGAGGGGGGCTTATGTTCAGCAGTGAAGTTTTTGAGGCTGTAATGGAAAGATAGATTGACACCTTTATAACCGAGTTTAAGAAACGAGAAGGTTCTAGATACGAAGCATATGATTTTTTTCTTGTTATTTTTTATGTATGCTCGCCCTTTTCTCTTTTCATTTTTATGAAATAGGTTTATACTTCAGGAGTGGTATCATATAAATTTAAAGAAAAATTCCATCCCTAATGGTGGAAACAGATTTCAAAGCTAATAATAAAATAATTTTCAATTGCTTCCGAAGTCAATTATTCGACACAGTATATCTTAACACCGACTTCAGAAGCTATAATGTGGATTTTTCGGTAGTCGGTTTGTACTTTTTATTATAAGTGAATCATTTTATATTTTTGTATATACCTTCGTGTACCAAATCGCTCGCAAAGAATACGAAACACTCACGTGCATCGTTTGTTCTTTCTTGATCTGTGTAAAATAAATGCGGGCAAGCGTGCGCCTTTGCGTCGCATAATGGAACTGTATTACAACAGCTTCTCCGATGTAGACTTATTTACCATGTCACTACCTCAGTTTTGAAAAGCTATAAAACTTGTATTGAATGACTTGTAATTTTTTTTTTTTTTTTCTAATATTATACCTTAAATTAAAAAAAATCCAAGTAGTACATGTAACTTTCATGATTTTGCTGTTAACGGCTAGGTATGCCTTTTTACCTCTTGTTTTATTTTTGTGTTATATGTGCCTTTTAGCTTTTTTATTACTACGGTATTTTTGTGGATAACGGTGTTGATTGTGTAATTAGTTAATCTGTTTATATAAGATTTGAATTGTAATTTTTATTATACAACTGCTTGTTGTCCTTAATAAAAAAAATCATTATCAAATCGTTTCAATACTGTTCCGATAAATTATTATGGTAGAAACATGGAAGTTTTTCTATATATTTTTCAACCGGCTTCAAAAAAGGAGGAGGTTATTAATTCAACTGTATTTTTTATGTGTGTTACCTTAGAACTTTTTTCTAGGTGAACCGATTTTGATGTTTTCACTTGAAAGCTGGTGCTATTCATGTGGTTGCACATAAATTTGATCAAGATCTGATCAGTAGTTTTTGAGTAATCTTAGCTCAAAAACAGTTATTTCGATATCACAGCAGACATTTAAATTTTATTTATACTCGTACGTATAGAATAAAAAATGTACCAAAAACACTTTGAAATTAAATGTTAGTGGTGATATACAAACAAATATTGGTTTTGGTTACATGTGATTTTCCGCGTCACTGGGCGGCTGCGTCTAGATTAAAGTTCACGTCTATCAGAACTGCGCAGTTACGGCTAACCGCGACGTTAAATTAAGCTTTAAACGAGTTGTATAGTAGGTATAACTCGCTCAGTGCCACGATTACTGACATATTTGCTGATAGATTAGAGCTAATTATTGAAAATGCTTATACTATATAAGGTCGGGGAAAAAGTTTCTTCGTATTTTATATACAAATTCAAGACATTCATTTTGGAAGTTTAATTACATTTAATTATAATATATATGTGCCATTTTGTTCGATAACTTGTTGCCATCTTGTAAGTAGTGAAATAATCCCGTTGCTGTAGAAATCTTGGGATTTTTGATCAAAAAATGCGACAAGTAGTTTTGACAGTCCTCTCTTGATATTAACCTAACACTAACACTACCCAAAAATTCTTAAGAGACCGTAACAGGTAAAAATCTGAGGGTGAAAGGTCAGTACTATATGGTGGATCCATTAACACTCTCTCTCCAAGCTCTCTCAATTTTTGCTGAGCATCCAAAGATGTGTGTGGTCTGGCGTTATCATAATGAAACACCACTCCTTTTCTGTTGAAAAATGCCGACAAGTTTCTAAGTAACCTAGAAGTGGCGTAAGTTTTTGATGAGTGGGGTATTCTAGGGATCTTTTTGATACTGTTCTTGTAAGAGACTACCGGTGATTCACACTTTTTATTTTCCGAACTTAGCTAACACACTGCCGTGGGTTTAAATATTACATACATACATAAACGCACGCCTGTCACCCAGAGGGGTAGGCAGAGACTATGGAAGTCCATTTGGCACGATCCTGACATACCTCTCTCGCCTCCTCCACATCCATATATCTACACATACACGCTCGTCGGTTTAGGGTACTCTTAATTTGGCCCATTTTCAGTATATCGCCAATTTGGTCAATAAACCTTCGTCTAGGGCGTCCCTTCCCGACTCTGCCGTTCACCTCTGCCACATAAATTTACTTTGTCACTCTTTCCTCATTCATTCTTTCTACATGACCAAACCACCGAAGCATTCCTTTCTTAATCCTGGTCACAACATCATCTTGCAAACCACACTCTTCTCTTATCACACAATTTCTCACTCTGTCATTCAGATTCAGCCCTAACATACTCCTTAATGACCGCATTTCTACAGCATTTATTCTACTCTCATGCTTCTTCTGCCACACCCAACTTTCACTACCATACATTAAAGTAGGGACTAACACAGCATTGTGAATTGCTATGCGTGCCTTTTTGGACACATTCTGACTTTCCACAACAGAGTGTAGAGCCCCATTTACTTTATTTCCTGCATTCACTCGTCGTTCTATGTCCTTATCATACCTACCATCCCTGCTAAATACACATCCCAAATACACAAACTCATCTACTTGCTCGACCAATTCCCCTTCTATTCTTATTTCACATATTGTTTTACTTTCTTCTCTTTCAAAAACCATAACTTTCGTCTTACTTGCGTTCACTTTCATTCCCCTTTCTTTTAATGAAATGTTCATTAATGTAACCATCATTTGCAACTCGGCCGCCGACGACGCGAGTATGAACTGATCATCGGCGTACAAAGGCATTTGACGGTTAACTCACCCATTCTTAACCCGCATTCTTCAACTTTCAAATTTTCCAAACAACTGTCCATAAATAGGTTGAACAGCCACGGGGAAGCCACACAGCCCTGTCTGACCCCTTTATGGATGCCAAACCAGTCCGAGTAGGCCCCGTTGATCCTGACACAAGCACTGGAGTCCCTATACAGAGACTTCAATGCCCGTATCAACCCAGCGCTCAACCCAAATGAGTTCAGTGTTTGCCATAACACATCCCTATCCACTCTGTCATAAGCCTTTTCCAAGTCCAGGAACGCACAAAAAACCTTTTGGTTTTTGGCCAAAAACTTCTCCGCGATCATGCGCATGGAAAAGACCTGATCCGTACATCCCATTCCCTTTCTAAATCCCGCTTGCACATCCCAAATTTTTCCATCAGTATCTTTCATAACTCTTTCAATTAGTACCTTAGCATACAGTTTTCCCACAATGCTAAGAAGACTGATACCACGGTAGTTTTTACAGTCCTGCTGCGATCCTTTTCCTTTATCTATCACGGCTTTGCACCAGTCTCCCGGTACCCGCTTAAGTTCCCAACACAAATTAAACAAGGTGTACAGCAGGTCTGCCACCACTTTCTCTCCAGCCCTTAGCATTTCGAGTGATACTCTATCATATCCGGCTGCCTTACCTGCTTTCATACTTTTCATTGCTTTCATAATTTCATCTATACTTATCTCTCTATCTCTTTCCTCTCCTTTCGGTATTTCTATTTCATTTAATTCAAACGTCTCATCACTCATAAACACGCTTTCAAAGTATTCCTTCCATCTCCTTAAACTCAACACTTCGTCATTCAGAATACAGCCATTCTGGTCTCGTATAGCATCCATTCTAGGCTGTTTTGAATGTCCCCTGGCAGTTCTTACGAGTTTCCAGAACATTTTAATATTTGCCTGGAAGTTATCCGATATTCTTCTATCATTCTTATCCGTTCTTTCTTGCTTTTTCCTTTCAACTACTTCTTTTACTCTCTTATTTAGATGTATAAAGACTGCCTTTTTCTTTCAATATCATTCATACCGCTAGAATAACTAGCCTTGGTTGCTAGTAAATCTAGCCATGCTCTCTTGTTTTCTACTTCCATCCGTACCTCATCATCCCACCATAAAGTGTTATTTATCTTTTCATTCGTTCTCTTACTTACACCACATACTGGTAGCTGCATCCACCAAACCTTTCTTGACATTATACCACACAGTTTACAAGTCTAAATCATTCATACACAATTCATCCATACCATTTATATTTTCTCTCAGTCTACATTTGAACTCTTCGCACCTTCATCTTGTAACCTCTCTGTTCTTATACGCTGTAACGCAGTGGTAGACACAGATGTCCGATGCCGCCAAGGTCTGAATAGACCATTAATTCGGCATAAGACTGGTAATGATCCGTCCCTACGTTGGACCCCTGGTAAACCCTTGTATCTACCACTGCGCTCCTCATTCTTTCATCCACAATTATGAAATCTATCATGCTTCTATCATCACTCCTTTTCCCATGATACATGTGAATCTTCTTATGACGAAAGAAAGTGTTCGTCACAAAAGATTATTTTCCACACATACGGTGAGGAGGCTTTCACCATTCTCATTTATACTTTCATCACCAAACGTTCCCTAATATCCTTTCATAACCAAGCCTCTTCACGCCAACCCTTCCTTTAAAATCTCCTAATATAACAATATTTTCAATACCCTTGCATTTCATTAGTACCATCCTTACCATCTCCCAAAACTGCTCTCGGATATAAGTGGGCTTAGACATGTCTGGGGCGTAGACCCCTAGAACAAATAACTTCGCTCCATTTTCATTCGCATCCATAGCAGTCCTTGGCCATACATCTACTCACATACTGACCTATTCTTTCTGAAAGGATGATACCGACTCCCTGGCATGCCCGCTCGGTCTCGTCTACCCCAGACCAGTACGCGGTATACATGCCATGTGTAGTGGCATCCTTTCCCTTCCGTTTCGTCTCATTTACACATAACACATCTATTCCTCTATCATACATCATATCGCTTACTTCATCCATCTTATCATTCATTGCTCCACATACATTCAGCGTAGCCAGACGGGCCTCCGCAATCCACTTTTCGCCCCTCCGGGAGACAGAACGTGACGGGTGGCGAACCTCGTCGCCACCCGTCACGTTCTGTAATAATTTATCTTCCATCTGTAACTTATTGTCTTTATTCTAAACTAGGATATTTATAGGGTAATGGTGGGGTTACAAAATTAATATCCCCGCAAGCGAAGCCATGAAAAAAAGCTGCTAAATAAAACCATGAAGCGTGTTGATATGCTGACTGTGTTGAATTTTGTGAAAACTGTAAGCCATTATTTGCAAAGATTTGATTTTGATCTCTAGACTTATGCGGCCATTTTACATTAGTACTATGTCCTAGCGTGGACTTGCCATTAATTAAATTTATTCTTCTTTCTTTCAGCATATCCTCCGTTCTCATAAATTAGAGGAGGCTTGTTGTTTTAAGAGTGCTATGTTCTCCTTTTCTAATCCGTAGTGGTGGTGTAGAAATATTCACTACCCCATATCGTCCCATGTGTGTCGTAAGAGGCTAAAGTTGTGGATATACACTAGGAGATAGGCAGCAGCGTCTTTCTAATAACAACTAAAAATAAAAACCTGGGATTGCCAACCCTACCAGGTGTGATAACTATGGCAAATATCCCCCCTATGAGGCCTCTATAAAGGAGGCCTATGTTTAGCAGTGGATTTTTGAAACGCTGTAACGGTGTATAATAATAAAAAGAAATAAGTAACAAATAATCGACGACATCCTGTCTATACATCAGCGCTAACTGAGGAGATAAAGCTATAAATTAAACGATCAAGGATGCTGAAAGTTAATAAATAAACATCATTTCTTTCCTACAGTTATGCGGACAGAATTTGATACCGATTTCTTGTTTATATAGCAACTTTTTTTTACGTGGTAGAGCCATGCTGCAGCTATATTAGTGGTATAGTTGTAGCACGAATGGGTCGGCTCGACCGGGGAAGGACCACGCTCTCACAGAATACCAGCGTAAAATAGCAGCTTAACGCTGCTGTGTTTCGTATGGTGAGTGTAAAGAACCGGAGACCCCTTTTTACTGGAAACGAGGCATTTCATCTTAGTCCTCACGGGTGATAACGTATCTGCATTTTCATTCGTAATCGAGGATTGATGTAGATGTCTATGGGCCACAGCAACCATTTACCATCAGGCGGATTGTGTGCTCGATTGTCACCCTTATCCTATAAAAAAAAATTCTACGAAGATTTCTTATCCAGTATTCAAAGTTATCATGCTATGCTAAAGCAAAAGTTTTTTTTAAAGTTGTTACACGGAGGTAATCCGTGTTGAGTTCAATCGAAGTTTATTTATATCGTCGTGATATATTGTAGGTTTTTGTTGTTGGTTAATCCTCTTTTCCAACTGATCTATGATACCTAAGTAATTTGAAGAAATAATTTGCTGGCATCTGTCGTCACGTCCGAATACAATCTGGGCATCTACAAGGCAAGAATGAATAAATAAGCTTTTGTTCCGCTAAGACAGTGCGATTTACCATCTAGTACTCCATCATCACTTACCACCAGGTGAGATTGAGATCAAGCAATGGCTTATAATAAGTTTAAAAAAAACTGCAAGTCCGCCAACGCGATCTGAAGCAGAGCGGCATTGGTCCCTTAACCCACATAAAATGAGAGTCCTGTGCCCAGGAATGAATTAAATAAAAATAATAATATATCTTTTAAATGAACTGAGTAAATATTATACGTGATAGAGCCAAGCTGCAGCTATATTACAGTTGCAGCAGGAATTGGTCGGCTTGAACGAGGAAGAACCACGCTCTCATAGAAAACCAGCGTAAAATAGCAGCTTATGCTGATGTGTATCGTATGGTGAGTGTAGAGAACCGGAAACCCTTTTGCTGGATACGAGGAATTCCATCTTAGTTCTCAGGGGTCTTCTGTATTTTGATTCATAATCGAGGATAAATAATTTGTATGTCTATGGGCCACAGTATCCACTTACCATTTTTTTTAAATTTATTTAGAGAACCACAAACAAGTTTACAATATATCTTATGCTAAAGCTTATGTTCTATTACAATTTATTACTTATCATAAACTCAACGACGATGGTCACACATAGAGTATAAAACATAGAATAATTATGTGAGGGACCTAATTTTGTAAAAATAGTACCTTAATTTCTAAAATATTATTTAACATGTATTAGAGGTTAAAATTTTGTGTGTTTGTGAGTTAGGATGTGGCGTACAGAGGCGTGTGCGCGCGTATGTGTGTGTTCATGCATGTACATATATAGTCATTGGTAAAAGAGAGACATGTTTAACAGCAAGTTAACTAGCTGTCTATTGTATGATCTGGTACTGCAAGAAAATAAATCTACCGAATTAAATTTTTGTTGTATGTTTCAACCATACGATGGGGCGATCGGATACCGGCGTTTGTCCGAGATCTTGACACAGCAAAGAGTGAGTGAGGACGCAAAGAACGCATACGTACGCGAGGTGGTACAGAGTAACTAATACGATTAATTATATCTGTGCAATCATACTTGTTATTGCACAGATCATAAAGTAATCTTGCCTCAAGTTGAGTGCGTTCTAGACCTTAAGTCTAAGAGTTTATATTTTGTTAAAAGGAGCACATACGATAAACGCTTACGGTGATATTTGTAATTAACGCCATTAGTACCATTGTAGTTGGACTGTGTGCTCGTTTGTCACACTTATTCTATAAAAATTAAATGTACTTAAATACAGCGCTAAGTTAGATAAACAGCTGCAGAGGACGAAGGATGCAAACAATGCCAGCACGTGCACGAGAATGATAATGCATAATGAAATTGCGAGACATAAATATACGTGCTTTTTACAAAATAAGAATTGAAAATAGATCAGCGGTATCCTGTGCACAGAAAGTAGTATTCACATCTTAACTCTGTGTGGGATTATTTAATGTAAAAAATATTTATAATATTTTAAAAAAATATTTCTTTATATACCGTCACCGTTACAGCCTGTCAAAAGTCTAGTGCTGAACATAGGCCATTACCTCATATTTGATTGATTGACAACAATTTTTTTTATTTGAGTTTTTATGAGTCTATATGCCGTCTGTCTCCTGTTTTTGATTCCTTCTGTCGCCTCTTACGACACCATCGGGACGATATGGGGTAGTTCATATTCTTAAACTATTTTTGTTCAGAAACTATTTTTGTTTTACAGGGCCATTAGAGCTATTTACAAACTAAAACTGAGAGAGTCTCTTAGAGATAAATTTAAAGAAATAAAAAATGAAATGTATGTTCACAAAAACAAAGGTAGTTTTAGGAAAAAAGTGATATACATTCTGTAAACACTAGGAACAAACACAAGCTAGTTTATAAGCAGTTTCTCGACTCCACGGAGTCAGTAATTCATTCTTGGGGCAATGTATACGCTATTACAACAAGGTCCCGGAAAATATACAGGCTCTCTCTATTACCAAGTTTAAATGTTTTGTTAAGCTGAAACTGTATAAAAAGGGTTATTATAATATAAATGAATACATGGTTGATAATAACCCCTGGGAATGAGGTTTGCCAAGCAGTTTCTAAAATAAATTTCGTAAATAGTTTGTACAACCATTAATGTAAAATTTACTTATAAAAAACTCCTGGGTTTCTTGCTGGTTCTTCCCAGGACAGAGGGTTTTTCGAACCAGTGGTAAAGTAAAAAATGACTTTCAATAAGAATTACATCTAGTGGGGGGACGCCCTACACTTCGCCTGCCGGTACGAGGCTGCTACTCGAGAACCTGTCTTCCCCATCGGTTGTCGGTTCTTCGAGCTATATGCCCGGCCCATTGCCACTTTAGCATACTAATTCTTTGGGCTATGTCGGTTACTCTGGTTCTACTGCGGATATCCTCGTTTTTAAGTCTATCACGCAAGGATAACGCCGAGCATAGCTCTCCCCATAGTTCGCTGAGCGACTTTGAGCTTCCTCATACGGCCAACAGTGAAGGACCACGTCTCAGATCCATAGGTCTCCATAGGTCATCACTGGCAACACGCACTGGTTGTCCAATCTAGTTTTGAGGTTTTGAGGTATGTCTGACGAGAAAATGTGTAGTAATCTCCCGAACGCTGCCCAGCCGAGTTGAATCCGTCGATTGACCTCTCGGTCAAAGTTGGACTTACCTAGTCGGACTATTTGTCCCAGGTAAACATATTTGTCAACAACTTCGAGCTTAGTGCTCCCAACAACTACCGGCATTGGTGTGACATGGACTTTAAACATGATCTTTGTTTTGTCCATGTTCATCTTAAGACCTTGGGAGACACTATTGAAGTCATTGAGCATAGTGCTTAGGTCCTCCAGCGATTCTGCCATAAGGACTATATCGTCGGCAAATCGAAGGTGAGTAATGTACTCGCCATTGACGTTAATACCGTATCCTTTCCAGTCCAGTAGCTTGAAAAGGTCTTCCAATGCAGCGGTGAAGAGTTTCGTGGATATAACGTCAACCTGTCTTACACCTCTCTGCAATTGGATAGGTTTCGTCCTTCGGTTCTGTACTTGGATAGCCATCGTAGCCCTACTGTACAAACACTCAGCACGTCGATATACCGACAGTCTACTTAGCACCGCTAAAGGGACTGCAGCACCTCCCAAATTTCGACGGAATCAAAGGCTTTCTCATAGTCCACATACGCAAGACAAATCGTACTCTTCGGTCTTGTGTACTTCGGTGTTGTGGCAGATCGTACTCTTCGGTCTTGTGTACAATTTGCCGTAGAGTATGTATGTGGTCCATGGTGCTAAAGCCTTTTCGGAAACCGGCTTGTACGGGAGGCTGGATGTTGTCGAGTCTGCGTGCGAGACGATTCGTAATGACTCTCGAAAACAGAACGTAGACACGGCTCAGAAGGAAAATCGGTCTGTAGTTCTTCAAGAGAGCGTTGTCGCCTTTCTTGAAGAACAAGACCACCGCACTTCTGCTCCACATCTCCGGAGTAGTACCACCATGGAGGACGGAATTAAAGAGCTTCTGACGGACTTCAAGTACCCGTTTTCCACCCGCTTTCAGAAGCTCCGCTGTAATTCCATCCTCGCCCGGGGACTTGCCGTTTTTAAGGTGCTGGAGAGCCATTCTATCTCGCTCAGACTGACGACCGGGATATCATCGGAATAGTGTCAGATAAGACTTGTAATCAAGCCGGGCACTTAGTTAGAGTTATCACTTTTTGCCGTTAAATACTTGATTACTCGGGAGAATATATATATCTTAAATTAGAGGAATTAAATTTACTTACCGAGAAGCTCGTACCCACAATCACTAATCGGAGTTAATTCTAAATATTGTGGTGTGTAATGTTGTAAGTATTACTGTATGTCTGTGATAGTGTATAGCCGAAAAACACTAGCGATTATAAACTTTAAAACTAATTAAATAAATAATGCGGTAAGAACACAATAACGTGCAACAGCGGGCGCGGATTAGCGAAGACTTCTATTGAACTAAAATGACCCTTTCCTTTTCAAGGTGTAGTTAAGTGACAATATTTACTCACACCACCACCATCTATGGTAAATACTGGGAGATTAATTCGAGCGCATGTTCGGTGCGACTATACTCACGGCCTTTGAAAGGTTCCCTTTCAAAATATTTTAAGAGTAACTTATTATTAATTACATTAGTGAAAAAAAAATGTAAATAAAATATCTGAAATACAGAGATATGATGCGGAACTACGGACAGTGTATGATAACTAATTAAAATTTGCAAACAAGATATAAATAGTGTTACGAAGTTGGGAGATTGACTAACAATTCTTAAATATAATATATTAATATCTAGTTTTAATAATCACTATTGTCTAGGCAGTGGACACAAGCGTACTACAACTCTCTAATAGATACCGCGCCTAGTTTTGATAGTAATAAGTCAATTATAACTCCTGTCTCCCACTGTAATGGCGGAACCTTGGTATCCTGTATTATTAACACTACTGTACCAGGTTTGATATTTGGAGATTGAACGTTACATTTGACGCGCGCCTGTAGTGTGCTTAGATATTCGAGTGACCATCGGTCCCAGAACGATTGTACTAGTTTGTCTAACAGCTGATAGCGTTCTAACAAATGTATCGCTCGTTCTTCCACCGGGGCGGCGGGTACATACTTAAGCGATGTTAAGGTCAAAAAATGAGAGGGAGTTAAATAATAAAATAGCTAGATGCTCACTTGGATCTTGGCTCAACATTGTACAAAGCGGACGCGAGTTGACTACATTTTCAATTTGACATAAAACTGGGTTCATTTCTTCGTAAGTTAATATCTGCGAGCCAATAGATCTGTAAAGATACGATTTGAGAGATTTTATTCATGGTTCCCATGATCCAAAAAGAGGTGCACTAGGCGGTGTGTTTTTCCATTCTATTTTATACTCATTAAGCTGATGCTCTAAAGCAGAGCGACATTGCGTTGACATCATGAATTTAAAAAGCTCGTCAAGGTATAATTTTGCAACCCGGAAATTACTGGCGCTATCAGAATGCATCACCGACACAGGTCCTCG
Source organism: Parnassius orleans (assembly GCA_029286625.1). Classification (NCBI taxonomy): domain Eukaryota; kingdom Metazoa; phylum Arthropoda; class Insecta; order Lepidoptera; family Papilionidae; genus Parnassius; species Parnassius orleans. The sequence goes on from JAGSMP010000673.1 coordinate 111,691, forward strand.
GCGCGATGTAAATCGTTTGAAGGCAGACATAAAAGCAGGAGTACTCAAGTCGGTGGTGAGTTCAATGTGAATCGCGCGAGTTGTCAAACAAACAAATAGGCATATGTACACCTTATGGCTACGAACGCCTCGGCCACGTCTTGGAGTAATGAACAGTGGGCCTCCGTAATCGCAGCCCGTTTGAGCAAACGCTTTGGGTACAACTTGAGTTCGTACCGGGGGCAGATCTACCATAAGCGGACAAATCGATTTGGGTGATGTGCGAAAACAATGATTGCATTTATCTATTATCGATCGGATCGTTCGTCTAGTGGTAATAATCCAATACCTCTGTCTTAATAAACTATCTAATAAATTAGGACCAGTATGGCAATGCATGCGATGATAATGATCTACAATGAGGCTCACTACATGATATTTCCTAGGTAACAAAATCCGATGGTCGAAGGTTAAGTTAGCGTTACTAAATCTTCCTCCAACGCGGATAAGCCCGTTGTGAAGAAACGGATTTAATTTCTATATGTGTTTCTAACATTTATTGCCGGATTTTAATTGCTTAAATTCTTCGCGGAAATGGGTTATTTGCACAGCGATAAGAAGTTTACATTCAGAAAATTCTAAATCGGAAGCGGAAATAAAATTACTGCGCGGTAAATATTTAAGAAATCTATAAATATAAACAATGTGTTCAAAAGTTTGGTCCATTTAGAATGTCGAGAAGCGACCTGACACAATAATGGGATATCTTCGGTGGTTGTGGTGAGAGAAACCGATTTCAGTTCTGGAACGTCGTAAGAAGGTTCCAGATTAAAACAAGTTATGGGCCAATCAGTCTCATCTCTTTGTGTCCAGCTAGGATCGCCCATCCATAGTGGATGAACTAAGAGTTGCGAAGGTAATAAACCGCGGGATAAACAGTCGCTGGCGTTGTCACACCCAGGAATATGATAAAAATGTTTCGCGGGTAAGAAACTGTTAGCGACAAAAACCTGCAGGCGATGTGGAGATGTGTTAATCCAGTGTAGTGCTACGGTGGAGTCAGAAAATGCATAATGCGGTTAATGATACAACGCGATGAATAGCTGTCTGACACCGCGTGTAGTGGCTTTGCAAGTAGTAAGGCGGCCATAAGTTCGAGTCGCGGCGTCGTAATAACTCGGTTACTAGGCGACACTTTCGATTTTGCGCACACTAAGGCAGTTGTCCGCTTGCCGTGGTTGTTTGCATGTAAATAGACAGCAACTCCGTACTGGGGATGCCCGATCTGAAACGATTTTCTGGAAGATCGATTCACGGCCATACGATCTACCGATTTTTGAATCGATTCAAGGGAATGCGATCTTCACCCAGATCGAATCGTATGCCTATAAGACCGTATGAAAAAATTGTATCAACTAAAACCTAAATATCAACCGAACCGTAACGTACTAACGTACGAACTGATCTTTGCATACCTATCGTATTGCCGGGGAGGGGAAAGAATAACTAAAACAAAGAAGATTACCTTTTTTTTTTTTTTTTTTTTCGTGGGGAAATCCTCATGGATACCTTCCGCTGCGGGGCAAAAAGGTTATGCCGGACCTACCGGCTAAAACCCCACGGTGGTCACCATCAGCGTATACGAGGGTCCCGGATCTCCGTCGGAACGCAACCGGAGCCCTCCATCGCTTTGCTACACTAATAGCACGTCCGGGGCAGTACATGCTACCCCAGCACCCTCGCAGTGCTATCACGATGTCTCGAGACCACTCCGAGTCATCGTCCTCCTCCGAGGGTTAAATAACTAGGCGTTCGAGGCCCCCGCCCCGAGCGTCTGCAACCCCGGGCCCCGTTTCTGGTAGGGGAACACCGTTTTCAAGAGGAGGGCCGTGACGAACGCCTGGCGACGTCGCCCGCGCGGATCCGCCCTCCCGATCCTGCTCAGAAGCCTCCTTCAACTCATAACAGATTCACAGAAGGTGGCTACGGCCCTCCACGCCGAATCCCCGCTCAGCATCGCCGACACGACTGCTGGCAGGAGAGATTCTGTCCGATGCGGTTTACCAGGATCGTCCGCTCCCGTTCCCACGCTGGGCATACTGCGAGCGTGTGGAAGCGGAGTCTTGGTCCCGTCCACCACAGTGGAAGCAGTTCGCCGTCGCCTCGCGTCGATTTACACAGATAATCACCGAAGCACCCATGCCCGGTAATTATCTGTGTAAGTCTGTAGGTGAGTCTTCCCGCTCGTCGCCGCATCCAGGCTTCGAAGACCGGCAGGATTGTTCTAATGACGCGCTTGCGTTCATAGCGCCTCAAGTCGAGAGCGCCATGACGCCAGAGCGTTTTGTCGTTCCTGCCGTTTAATTGATTCGAGCGCCCTTCTGGCTCATCACTACCACCGCCTGGCGGAGGGCACGGATTCGAAGTACACCGCGTCCATTTCCGCCAGTATATCAGTGGTGGAAAGCGAGCCAGTGATTGTCGCCGCCTCAAAGGATATAGTGCGGTATCCGTCGATATCCGTATGGCCATCCTCCGCTGAACACTATAGATTTTAGTTCTACAGCGTCGGATGGCCAGCCTTTTGCCCATACAGGCGCTCCATACAGAGCTACGGATCGTATAACTCCCGCATAGAGGCGACGTACTTCTCCATTGGTCCTCTAGATTGGGCAGCAGTCTGCATAGCACCCGCCACCCTTTCGATCCGGGGACTAGGCGCTCGAAATGTTCTTCGAAGCCCCAGCGACTGTCCAGGTGGAGGCCTAGGTACTTCATGTACTCCTCACTCTGACATCAGACCCACCCACGCGGACACACGAGTCGGGTGGTTCCTGCCCCTTGGTAATTTATGGAACCATAGGCCTCGGTCTTGAGGCGCTATTTCCAATCCCAACTCGTGGATTTTGGCGACGACGACTTCCGCCCTGAGTTCGGCGAGCCTTGGCCCCTTGAAAGTGATCCGCTGGCGATCACCAATGTCGTCAGCATAGCAGACAATATTTACGCCAGCGGGAAGATCGATTCGCAGAACCGCATCATAGGCGAGGTTCCACAGTAGGCCCCAGCACCGAGCCCTGTGGAACCCCACGTTTGATCTCCTCTCCGATCTTCCTGCCATCTTGCCCCATGTACAGGATGTACCTGTCGCGCAAGTAGTCCCCGATAATACCTTATGGGGGCACCTGATGATGCCAGGCCCTCCTGATTGCATCCCAGGGTAGGAGTTAAAGGCGTTGACGATATCAAGACTTATCGCCAACGCCACGCCACCCTGGGATACCGCTTGTTCCGACAGGAGCGGACGCGCATAATCGCATCTAAAGGAACGCCCCGTCGGAACCCAAACTGGCTATCGGCCAAATCGGGACCGACGCGCGACAGATGCCTATTGAGCCGACTGGCAACTATCCTCTCGAATAATTTGCCAATCTCGTCCAACAGGCATATGGGGCGGTACGCAGAGGGAGAATCAGCGCCCTGCCCTCCTTCTTCAGGGACCAGCACCTTGCTTCTTTCCAGGCTGTGGGGAACGGCAGCGCAGACAGCTGGTAAACAGCTGCCTGAGCCTGTCCCTAGGGCAGCCAGACTCAGCACTAGGCCCGGCCCGGTATTCCATCGGGCCCCGGTGCTGTGTTCCGGGCTTTAAGCGGCCAACGGCTCGGTCTAGTTCTTCGACGGTCACCCCATCTCATCCTGCCACCCCATGACGACGGTAGGTGACCTGAGGGACTTGACCGGTCCTCTGGGAAGAGCGTGCTGATCACCCTTCCAGAAGATCCGGATCGAGAGTCTCCGTCAGGGGCGACCAAGGCCGGAGCTACCAGTACCATCCTGTATGGACGCCCCAGGGATCTTCGTTGAGTCCCTCCAGCTCTTTCCAGGACCGAGACCTGGCGCTGGCTATAGCAATTGTAGGTGCCTTTGTAGCCGCTCGGTATGCCCCGTAGTGTCTGGCTACCTCAGGCGGAGCTCGCCTTCTTCTTCTTCGAGATCTGTGTACTGGCGCCGACTTCAAGCAGAGCGCACGGAGCCGTGCGATTTCTGCCGACCACCAGTACACTGTTTCGCTTGGGGCGACTGGTTCTGGGCATTGACAGGTCGCAAATTTGCGCCATCGTACCCGGAAACCAGTTCGCTTCCACTTCAGGATCGGACTGAACCCTTCGACGTTATCTGGCCGCGACGCGACGATGGCTGCGGCTTGAGCTTATCTCGGTCGAGCCGCTGAGACACTAACGCCGCGGTGGGCTGCCCTCGGCGACTGGGGTTACTGTCGGGCTGGCGAAGTGCGACATCGAAGACGATGTGACGGTGGTCGGACAGTGTGACCGCCTCCTCCGCCACTCGCCAGCCCGACAGCATTTGCATTGCAGGAGGGGTTGCCCACGTAAGATCTACGATGGAAGATTACCTACCTACACACTGAATGAGAGTAGCTTCGAGTTACATCAAAAGCGGTAATGTATGAAATATGAAGGTGGGTATGATAATATTTTGCTTATTTTATTATCGGGTACCTATGTTAGTGTTTTATGATCTTTTATTCTTTGTATTATTGCGATACGAAAAGTTGAGCTGTTCAGTGAACGTAAACTATTATTTTAAAATACTTTTCAATATGGCCCCGCCAACAAAATCAAACGTTTGGGCTTTTTAATTAAATGTGAAATGGGTGGACAATGTAAAATGTGTAAGCAGATGGTTAAAACTAGTGGAAATACTACCAATTTAAAAACAAAAAACTGTTTTTCCTAGCTGGAAATACATTAACAGATAGCCGTAATAGGCTAGAACCAATGCGGCTGTCAAAATTATTATTTTTGAAGAGTTTAAATGTAAATAGCTGGAATTTATAATGTAAAACCTGTTTTATACTTTTCAAAAATAATTATTTGGAAAAACTCACTGGATACCGTAATAGGCATTGTTAAAGTAAATAATTTTGCATGCATACTGTGCTTTTCTTTATTTTTATACAATTACGATACGATTTTTCGAGATCGAATAAGATCGATTCAATGCAATATGATTAAATCGTGAATCGATTCACGAGGTTACGATCCATTACGATCCAGAAGATCGACTCAAAACAAAAAATCGGGCATCCTTGCTCCATACGCACGTTCGCTTGTGTCACAAAAACCTAAAAGGGTGATATTAGTATTCTCGAACACCTTAATATGCCGCGGTATTTTTAAATCTGCGATAAGCGGTAACTCTGATTGATACTGAGTCCATGCACTAACAAGATTGTCGGAAGGGGTATCATCCCAATCTAACTTCATTAAGCAAACTTCCTTGATAAGGAGTTTGGCGTATGTGATAACAGGTCCTACTAGCCCAAGTATATCTCACAAGCGAGCCACTGTTGACAACATATTGCGTTTCGTTAATTCACGAATGGTTCGGATGGCTATGAAGGGACGCGTTGGAAAGCGAAATATCTTAGCGGTTCTCTATTATCAAAGAGGTATATTATTTCCTGATAAGGTCGATCTTCTTCGCGAATAACAATCTGTAAATACATTTGACGTATATCAGCAGTTGCGGCGATTTCAAAAAGGCGAAAATTTAATAAGATTTCAAATAAATTACATTGTAGCGGCGGTCCGACGTGTAAAATATCATTTAACGATACTCCAGAGTCGGTGTGAGTGCTTGCATCAAGGACAATGCGCAGTTTGGAAGTGAGCTTATCCTCGCGGATCACACCATGATGCGGTATAACATAACCCTTGCTATAATTTTGTGGTTCCAGAATTTCTTTAAGATAACCCTTAGATAGGTATTCACGGATGACTTCATCATATTGCGATTTAAATGCGGGATTTTGTGAAATTTGCGTTCTAAATGAAAGAATCGTTAACGAGCCGTTTGTAACGAATCTCCCAAGAGGATAGTTTCGTCCTTGAAAGGTAAACCTACAACAAAGCGCCTAGTTTCCTCACGTTGAGTAGTGGCAGAATAAAACTCCTCGCAATATCTGTCTTGTTCAGAGGGAATCGGGGCATCGCTGAGGTCTTCTATCTCAAAAAACTTGCTTAACTGGTCATGAATTTAATTCGGGGAGGAAACGCTGGACAAATAAGAGTGACATACGTCAATGGAGTTGCCGACATCAACTTGTGCGTCAGCCGTGACTACGTAGACTAATGTGGTAAAAAAACGTAGAGGGTTGTTGCGGGGTCCAGTTATTTTACCGGGCAGCAACAGCTCAATAAATAATTATGCCCCTAGAAGTATCTCGACTTCTGACGGCTTAGAGAATTCTTCGTGGTATCAATAGGCGCGGTAGATAAATTACCAGTAATTTGATTTAAAACCAAACCTTCAATAGCGTATACTTTGGAAGGATTGATTCGGCTAAATAAGTTGATGTTCACCTTTCCCTTTGCAAGACTCGAACGATCGCCTAATCCTTTTATGATAGTTTTGCCGTTTAATTGTCTTATATTCAGCCCTAATTTGCGGCAACATGCGGTCGTGATAAAATTATTTTGCGAACCTGGATCGATGACGCACCTACAAGTAACCGTTTTATTAGCGCATTATGCTCATCAAGTACGCGATCTTCTAAACACAGAATATCCCAGTCGGTGGATTGGACGCCTTGGCACAATTTTATGGCCTCCTCGTTCTTTGGACCTAAATCCACTTGACTTCTTTTATTGGGGCTGCATAAAAGAAAAGTGTACTTGATATTAATATAAAATCTAGCCAAACTACGCCGCAAAATAGCTTTAAGCAGAGGAAATAAACTCAAGGAGATACGAACAATTAGTGAAAAGATCTTTCCTGACGCGAAGCAGAATTCGTGCCGAAGGCAAATAATTTGAACATTTAATTTAGTTTTAAGAAAAAAATAAATGTATTAAAATAATTCCTAGTGTTTCAT